>JANHGO010000033.1:8560033-8574708 GCA_024606505.1 Aquila spilogaster | reverse complement strand
AAGGTATTTTTTAATTAAAATGAAATGTATGTATGTGGGGTGAGCCAGAGTTTATGAGGAGCTTCTTCAGGGGGAAAATGAATCAGTCCAGGATTTTCAAGAAGGATTCAAGGCTAAGCTCGAGCTTACTAACTCGGGAGGAATGTAAATTAGAGTGTACTTACCAGGCAGGGAAACCTGGGATGGGAGTCAGGTTCTCCAGCCGGGGAGGGCGTCCGCGCGGCAGGCAAAGCAGGCGTTTTCCAGCAACAGGGGCAATACGAACTGGAGGCGCGGTCGGGAACATTTAGCGTTGTGAAGCCGGAGCCCGGTGGCAGCCCTTACAGGTACCTCGAGGAAGGACCTGGGTAAGCGCCATGGGGTTAGCGGCTGCCGAGCGCGTTTTTCCCAGGGAAGGAGAAGGGCCAGACTGCCCACGTGCCTGCTGCGGACTGGAAAAGTGCCGCTCAGCTCCTCTGGGAGAGGCTGTGACGGTGGGCAGCGACCGGCCGACCCACGAAACTTCAGGCGGGTACTTTTCCCTTTACTCCGTCTAGAAGATCGTCTTTCCGCCTGGATGGAGGCCCTTTGGAAACCAGGGACAAACTGTCGCCTTGTTCTGGAAATTTTCTGAAGCAGTAAAAAAGCTGCATTTACCAGGCCTGATTCATAAGCTATGTTTTCATGGCTTTCCTCTGCATTAGAGATGCTGTTCATAAAAAAAAACATTTGTTATTATATTGTATTATGTGTTTTTATATATAGTGCAGTTAGTACTATACTATAATAAATAATAATATTTATATTAAATAATAGTATATTTTCCAGTGATCACAAAAAGGGGCCCTTATTGTCATAAAAGTACAACAGGAGGTGTTAAAAAAAAGAGTCCCACGTTCAGCTTTCCAGCATCAACACCGCTACACTTCATTAGGACCAAAGTGAAAGTCTTCCCATTGCCCTAATTCCTGGAGTTTGTCAGTGAATCCATCTCTGAGGGGGGGATTCTAATCAGTGAGGAACCTGACGGAGAAATGGCATTACACCTGAGGGTGGGAGGAGGATTAGAGACTAACGAACAAGGGAGATGACCCTTTTTAAAAAGGCAGTTGTATATAACCATGCACCAGCAAACAAAAGAAATGTAATTGATGGTAAGAGCAGAAGATGAGAGGTGTAAGTTTATTTCTTCTTACAACACTTAACGAATGCTACAGATATACTGTATTTTCATATCATTCATATTAATTTCCTGAGCATATAATGTGGTCTGTTTTTTCTTATCCTGGTAGATGAATAGTGTTCCTCAATTTTTTTATTATTTTCTGTGGTTTGTTATTTTTTCTTCTTCCGTTGATTTCATAATGTGATATACTTGTAATAAGTAGCTGTCCTCTCTGAAATCTTTCTTGATAAACAATACATATGAATCATCATTTTTCAACCTTGTTCTGAACCATTTCAAAATTAATAGACTAATTAGTAACCTGGTAAATTATTACCATAACCATTTTAAAAAACCCAACCACTTTGGTGTGGCCAGAAATTGCTATTGAGATAATATCCATGACAGTCTTTTGCAACCCTCTGCCACAACCCGAGACATGAAAGCTTCTCTGCTATGTGCTGAAGCACGCTCTTGTGGTGGGACCCAGAGTGCCAAATATGAAACGGTGACTCACGTTCCCCTGGATCCGACAATCCTCTCCTCGAATATTTCACATAGCTGGATCCCTAGTCATCCTGCCTAACTTGAGGCATCTGGCTGGGATCCGTGGAGAGGTGCAGGCGCAAGCCCTCGCCCCACCAAAGGCGCCTGGGGTGGCAAAACTCCTCTAAGAGGCATCCCAGTATAGGGATGGACCCGGCCTGAACTGGGCCATATATTCAGGTGCTGGGCAGAGGCAGGGCAGTGCTACTCCAGCTTCGGTCTAGCTAAATTTCACTGGCTTTTTCTGCTCTTGCAGTGCTGGGTATGCCCCTCGTGGTACTATAGAGATACCCAGCTCCTGTCCCGGCTTTTTCCAGCTTTCTGGAGTTTTAAATTGTCAGCGACACTGGGGTCTGCATTAGTGCAATGCCACTGAGGGATTTTTTTTTAATACTGCCAAACCAGGATGACAGCCACTGTGTGATGATCCAGCTTCATCTTCAGTCTCTCCCCACTACCCAGGGTGTTAACCAGATTATATTTCTACCCATCTTGCGCAAGATGAATATTTCTAAACTGGCTATCCCAGTCTCACAGTCTGCAGCACTATCTGTTTCCGCAGCATGCATATTTTTATTTAGTCTCCCATCCTTCAGGAGTGATTTTTCTTTACCCTTTCCTAAGCAGCAGCCTCTCCGGAGGTGCCCTTTCCTATTCCACCTTCTCAAACGCTCACCTTTACATCTATGCGCAGGCGGGCAAGGGCGAGCTCCCCTCGGACGGTGACGTGCCTCTGCCCGCTTAGGACTCCTCCGTGTACAGCTCAGCGCCGCAATTATTTGACACCACTCGCCTTCTGCCTCAGCAGAGGGCCGAAGCCCCCCCCACCAGCCCCATCGCGTTTCCCCCTGCACGGCAGCGTCGGTGCCGGGATGAAACGTGAGCGCTGCCTCCACCACGGTCCATGCCCGGGTACCTCCAGGAGCGACCTCGCCTCCCGCTCAAGCCGTCGCGACACCGGCAGTTTTCCGATAACGTCCTTCATGCCGCCGTGGCGCAGGAGAGGAACCGGCTTCGCCCTCCTGTTGGTTTCGCTGCTGAAAGCCCAGCGCGCCTCAGCAGTGGCATCCCATGTGCTGCGATAAGTCTTCCTGCAGAGTTTTATAGCTTTTGCCGTTATTTTGCCAGCTGATTTCTTGGTAGCAAATTGAGCAGGAAATTGCGTTTTTTCCCCTCCAATATATTTAATCCATTTAATCAAGCTACCACTCTTTTTTTCTTTTGTGTTTTCTGTGGGCTTTAAAAAAAATTTTCCGTTGGTTGTCTCTACAAAATTAAAAAATCATCTTTTCTCAATATACGAGCCGGTTTTTCCCATGTAACTGGCCTTCCTCTTTATGTAACCAAAAAATTCTAGTACTTATCCTGAAAACTCGTGCAGCTAAACCTTCCCTCCTTCCTTTCTCCCTTCCGTCTGTCTGTCCATGGCATCTGTCTGTCCATCCTCTCTGCCAAGTAAAAAAACCCCTCACCACCAGATCTCCGGAGCAATTTGTGTCCCTAAGTCTATGCATCTAGTGCTACTTGGGACACACCGGGGCTGCTCCCTTGTCCCCAGGTGTTGCTCAAGCCTCCTGCAGCCGTATGTCCCACCAGCCAGCCCCATGTGATACTCCCAGGTCTGACAACTGTGGTACCTTTATAGGGTAAGATGTAGCTCTTTATATGTGCGTATACATTCCGTAAGAGAAAATACTTTATATCACAAAATGAACACAAATGGTGTACATCATTTCCATCAGCAGGTTCCACGTAACCAATGACCGAGACAGTGATGTCTCTCGCACTTTGCGGCAGTGACTCTGGCTAAATTTTCAGCGTTTTGCCTAGTGGCATGCAGGGGGGGATGCTGTTTGTTTGATTAATGGGAAGGCTTTTGCTCCTGTGGAATAACGAGATTGGCAGCACAAGTTTCAGATGCTGCCCTGGTTAGGTGCATTACATGAGACAAAAAGTTGGCAAATGAGACCAGAGTTACTTTGGGGGGGTGGCTGATCTTGTTCTTGCTTATCAGCAGATACGAAATGAGCTGAGCACCTTGCACAGGAAAAGGAGAGGAAGCTGCGACACTGGCAGCAGCTGACCGCTCGCCTGGAGAGGCTTGGGCTGCTGCAGAAGAAAAGGCGCCGGAAAGCTCCAGAGAAATTTACCCAAACTGTGTCTCTAGACGGAATAAATCCTCACCCTTTCAAGGGAGCCCGTCATCAAGCTCCAAAGAAAAGAGTGTGCACATCTTCAGCTCCCAGAACTGATTTCCTCCTTTGACTACCTGGAAATAAGGCTGTCTTGTCAGGATTTCTATCTTGAGGAAGAAACCCACCTCTTAATTAGTTTTCCACAGCATAACTTTCGCAACATTAACTCCCCTTCTGTGTTTCCACAGGCTTACAAAAGATGATGTATATGCCTCTGGAAATGGATTACCAGGTCTATATGGGCATACCTGCATGCCTCCATCGGCAGCACCTATGGAGTCAAAGACAAGTGGAGTCACTCTGTGTCTGAAGTCTCCAATCCCAGCTTCCCCTATCTTGCGGAGCAGGCTGTCATGACCTGGAAATCTGCACATGGGAGCCCATGAAAGAAAGCAAAAGAGCCAGAAAGCAAAGTTTATACGGTGCAAAGCATCCTCCATATTCCCCAGAAAGCATGTGGTGCTCACAGCAGGACTGCCATGGAGCAGAAGAGATTTGCAAACTTCCCCTGGGGACCTGTGTTGAGTCTCTGTAGAGTCTGGGAGAAAGGAAATAGGAAGGCAGATGAGATTTATAAATTTTTTCTTTCAGCTTTCTCTGAATTAGAAGGTGGACATTTCAATTTAAAGGGATTTACATGTAAATTTAATTCCTTCTCTTGACAGAAGGTAAACTGTGGCCTGGGTAAAGGGTTTTTGCATGATGTCTGCTTCTCCTTCTTCCTTCTCCTTTGGTAGATAAACCCTTCTCTGCCCATGCTCCTGATGTTGAACACCAAGATATATCTGCATGTGGGCACCAGCATTTAGACACTCACAACAGCATAAGGAGAGATTATGGTGAGCATTATAACCTTCTGGTATCGAATATGGAGAAAATAAAGATCGTCAGGATAGCACAATTCATACTTGCTGCAGGCTGGCCAAAAAGAGCTCGGTATCAAGGGCTGCGGAGGGGTTAGGTGCCACCAACTCAATTACTCAACACAGCTGGAGAGAAAAGGCATGGCGGAGAAGATGGCATCAGTGTTTCTGAGTCCTCAAAGGCTATCTGGGGAGAAGGTAAACTCCTTTGGGGCCTATTTTAAACCCTGCACATTGTGCACCCGTTGCTGACCAAAGGAAAAATAAACAAATAAATAAACCCACTTCCAGGTGGGCTTAATTAACGTGTAAATATACCCAGGGTACACATGGTGAAAGATTTTACTTGTTTAGACTTTGTAGGTTTCTGGTGTGTTGGCAGGCAAAAGTGCTATTGTAACACCAATACGACTGGGACCCATGACCACAGCCCTAATATAGAGGTAAATACGGTTTTTGTCTCCAACAACTGAGAATTTAAGAACTGCAGCTCAGCATGTGAGAGTAGTAAGTCATTTGGCATCTTCTATGCTAAAGAAACGTCCTTCATGGAGTTGCAACATTGATTTTAAAGCTCCTAATTACAGACCCATCAAGCCCAGGAACAAGGGTTTCCTATCTTTCAATCAACTAAAGGAGCCTTCCTGACTGCGGCGGTGTCTTCAAGAAAGATATGAGCGCTGAGTGCGGTCTGGATGTGGTCACTGGAGGAGCAGCACCGTATTACTCATAGAAATATGGCGGGTATGCAAACTCCTGTTGAGTTTCCAAATTGCATTCAGCTTTTCCAAGTAGTAGCCCTGGCAATTTTTTTCAGTTGGAGAGGAAAGGGACTCCCATAAAGCAGATCAAAGGGAAAGGGGAGCTTACCTCTCAGAGAAAAGATCCTTTCCTCCTTTGTGCCCTTTCAGCATAGGGAAAAGTGACAAACAAGTTCCTGCATTTCCCGCGGCAAGGTAGGCAAAGCACAGCGCCTGAGAGACACCATATCAAAGGGACGAGCCACGAGGTTAGCATGAGGCACCGCTCCACGTCACAAGCACTGCTCGGCCTCCCTTTACCCCAGCTGGCACTGGCTCACCAGGTATTATCTTGCATCAATTTACCTCCACGGGTTTCAATGGGAAGCATTAAGACGTTCCCTTTCAGGAGGAAGAAAAAAGGGCTCAAGTAAATAAAAGGGCCAAATTACCTGAACGCACCAAGAAGAAATATGAAAGGATGAATTTAAAAGAGTCTGCGTGGCGTGCTGGGTTCTGTCATCAGACAGCACCGCTGCCAGTGGTGGAAAGTCCGAGCAGCACCCTTCTGCTCAGGGAGTCTGCTCAAAGGAAGCCTGAGACAATGGGAGTCTTTGTGGGGCCAAGTGAGTTTTGAAGAGTCTCAAGACCAAATTCTCTTTTTGCTTTTTTTTCCTCTCCTAATTTTGAAGGCAAACGCTGGGATTCAAAGCCATATTTTCTGCAACTGTTTAGAAAAAAAAAACGGAAACGGTGAAGAAAAGGTGAAGCAAAAGAAAGAATTTCCTGTAACAGAAGTAGACAGCGTAATATGTTTTCCTCCCAGTTGTGTCCTGCAAGCATGGGCAGCCCCAAACGTGAGGGAAATTCCAGCTGCTCCCTGCAGGGGCTCCAGCCGGGGCAGCTCACTAAGAAACGTTGTGAGATGGAGCTGGGAAAAGAGGCCCAGATCCATCAGCTAGTCTTTACGGGACCGAGTCTTTATGCCCGATGCTGGGGCAGGTGTGGTGGCCATGGCCAAGCTCGGAGACCCCCGGGAGAAGGCATCCCACTGCGAAGCCAACCTTTGTAAAGAGCTCCCATATAAACAGCCACCTTGTCGGTAGGTTGACGCTGGGCGCCGGGGAGCCAGAAAAGCAGGGTAAGGGTTGAGTAGGAACATATCAAAGACAGTTACGCGTAAGTAGGTTTTTTCCCTAAGTTTTCTCTTCCTCATCCTGCAGTGGAAAAATCCTGAGAGATCATGGATGGAGCATAAAAAAATGGATAAAGGAGAGGGCTTAATTTATAGGGGAGCTTGAATTTTTAATCCTGTGCCCCAAAGAAACCACTGCCTAGGCAGCCAAATCCTATCTGCGGTGACTAATGAAGGCAGGAGGTACAGCACAGACCCCCATAGCAGCCCCATCTATCTAAGCTGGTGAATAAGCAGATGCTTTAGCCTTCTCTGCCCAGGAGGCTGAAATGCCCCTCATGAAGGGCCCTCTAACATTAATTGCAGAGGCACAACCTGCCTTTTTATAAAACAAATTAATAATTTCCTTAATCCATCATCAGGAAATGGAAGGCTTTGATGCTTTAATTCCTTTCCTGTGACCATGGCAACAACAAAAAAGGAGGGGGGGGTGTGTGTGTTAATTTTCTCATCCATGAGAATTTTGGCAAATAGTGTGTTAGCGTTCTTTGTCTATAAGTGAGTCTTTGTTGGAGAGGAGTCCAGAGAATTACACAAAAGGCAGGTAAAAAAATCAGGTGCCTGGGACATGATGGTACAGTCATGGGAGGGAAGCTGGAGCTAGACTTTAGCTACCCAGCTCTGGTCAGAAACAAAATGCAGAGGGGCTGTAGCACTATGATGATTCATTCCAGTCCCGTCAGCCTTGAGGGAGAAAAACCAGCTCAAGAAAGTGTTGTGCAGAGGGCACTGAAGCCCACTGACGCTCAGAAAGGGAAACCCATTAAAATGAGCGTGGGTTGGCCTACCTTCTCCAAAAAAAGAAACAGAACAACAGGCCACGGTTCTGTCTGCAGATGGGTAATTATAGCACTAAAATTGGATATTGCATAAAAGTGCAGTGTATGCATGCATGTGTGCATATATATACATATATGTGTCTACGTATGTATTTGATGTGCGTACCACATGTCCATACCTCACAGTCTAGCATATGTTCGCACACACAACCAGCTGCGAAAGAAGTTTCTAACACCTGGATGGCAAATCCTTTTGACGTCATGCACGACTTGCAGATGCATGGATAAACACTCTTCCCCCTCCAAAACACTTGCCCTTCTCCATAAGGCCCCTGAAGAGCAGAGCCTGATGCGTGCTACACCCTGTGCCACCTACGAGGGTGTTGGTCATCATGGGCCAAAGCCATGCCAGGGGTGCACCCACTTCAAAGCCTGCCCAGTTGCAGCACAGAGCTCAAACCCTCTAACTTACTGGTACAGACAAAATCTCCGCACCCTTTCTTTAGGAGCACAGGCTCACCCCCTGTGTCCACAGCCTTATTCTTACAAATCCCATCAGTTGGAGTAATCCAGGGCACACTCCTGCCAGCCAGGGTTCAAAAGGGCCGTGATTTCACCCCTGAGGTTCGCGTACGAAAACGCTTGCAGAGCTGATACTAAAGGCAACTCCACTGCTGGAGCTTACGTTGGTTATTCTGCAATAAGGAGAGGCTGGATTCCTAGCACGTGAGTCAGGCTGCATGGTCTGAGGGAGGCTGATTCACTGAAGTTTGACTTTGCCAGAGAGAAAGGAGCCAAGGCTTTGCCCAAGTGAAGGTATCAGAGCAAGGATCTAACATGCATAATCCTCAAATTGAGTACGCCGTCCAGCTGGGAGGAGTCCGCGTTCAGCTGCTACGAGCAGACCATGCCTCTTCAGGTCCTTGACTCAAACACTGGCAGTGGGCTGCCCGCTCTGCTCGGAGGAGATGCTTCCCCCCGCGTTTGCGCTCTTTTGTACCTTGGGTGTACAGCCTCTGCTTTCTAACACACGCTGTTGGCACACACTCCTCTTTCCAGCTGCTAAGGTACTGAATTCAGCACAGTAAGTGCTGAATAATATCTGCTTTCACAGATATTAAAGAAAAAAGTTCTCACTTTACGGCTGTTGTGGGAATACAATGTGATTACAGGTAGGCATAGGAATATATATATATATATATATATCTCCCAAGCTTCGAATGGGCAAAGAAGTGTCTCAAGGGCACATCTGCATTCAACGCTGAGCACTCTCCGATCAACTTTGTGAACATCAGGCTTAGCTAGTGACAAAGGCTGGGACACTTCCCTTCTCCGGAGAGCAAACCTCATTTGTCTTTGACAAACATCTAAGTCTTTGATTGTCCACGGCGAGACTTGGCTGGTAGGCATCGTGAAGCTAAATTTTACTAGCTTCATGAAGCAGCCCTCTTGAAATAAGAGCCTATGTAATCAAAGGCGAAAAGCACATCTGAAAGACACTGAGCTTGTTCAGCTGCTCCTCAGGGTTTCCTCACCAGTGGGACGCCTCCCCAAGGATCGTGTCCTACACAACTCTATGGTTTCTCCAGACAACTGCTGCCTGTTGCATTTTTCTGGATCATTAAAACCCAAGGCAGTGTTTTGCCAATAGTGCTGAGAAATAGGAAATAGTTGCTGCAACCCTGCATTTCATAAGGCTGGGGAGAAATTTCCAAAGAGAATTCTTCATCGGTCCCGAACTAATGTGAGTTTGTTTACATTAAAAGAGTAAGAAGAGTTGATAAAAAAAAGTATCGCACTTCTCAGGGAACCAGAGATGCAGAAAGTTGCTAAAATCATACAGTTCAGAGGTAGCACTCTCAAACAGCAGCGCAACCTGAAGATGGTTTTCCTCTCAGAAATATGAACACCCACATGGTATTAAGATACCTGAAAGTGGTTCAGTTATTCTGGCATTGTGAGCTGAACTTCCCACAACAGAACTACAGTTAAATACATTTAACTTTCACTGCATGCTTAATCTGCATTTCTTAAAATGCATGCGGGCCCACTTAAATTCTAGGGAACATTGTTCACTGAAGATGGCTAGTCACTAATTGATCCCACTTCAGCTTAATATCTTGCCTTTTGTACTTCATTCCAGCTCCAAAACGCAGATGTTGAAAAGAGTATGCTGGTACCCTTCTACCAGCACAAATCTCAAATGAAGAAGAGTTTGAGCATCTGCTGGCTACCATTTAGCCGAGATGCCCATTTCAAAACTCAGAGTGCCTGCGGAAGACGGACAAGCAGGCCTCGGACACCCAAAGTGCATTGGGAGAGTGAACTGGAGTTATTCATTAGACATGCCTGTAATACAGAGCGTGGGGCTGTTTAACATCGGGTTGTTTACAGTGAGGTCTCACGGCACTGTCAGGGTACCTACAGGCGCCGAGGGTACCTACAGGAGTCAGAGCCCTTTTGAGCCAGTGGCAACCTATTTGCTTGGCTGCGTGGGTAGAGCCGATGCACCTTGTAGTTTAGGCAAAATGAATGTTCTCAGGAGGATGGAGAGAGGCACAGATGCATATTTTGTTTACTGTTAGGGAGATTAGTTTTAGCACATGTGTGTGTGTGGGCTTAGAGGATTAAGCATGATTGTGCATTGACGGTCAATACTATTTGCATTTTATCATGTGTAAATGATATTAACACAGAAGTCATGATGCAACGCGTAGCAAGTTTCATTACCCCTCATTAAAGCAGCTCTTCCTTGCAAGTGCAAATGTACTGGAAGGCTGACCTAAATGTAGAAGCTGAATGCTGATCCTTATCTTAATGAACAAATACAATTAGCTAAGTGTAAGAGTGTCAGCTATTGAAATGATCCTCTATAATACCTTCTTTCTTTTATTTCACTGCGATGAGCATCTCCTGATGGTATCAGAGCAGCATCTAATCACAGCACCTGGCAAAAACTACCCGAGGGTCCATGAAGCGTTGTATCTGGGCAGCCAGTCCAGGCCCAGGGTAACCAGCCATTTCTACTGCGGCTGGACTGCCTCAAATGTACAGTAGCCTTTCAGGACATCCTGGGAAAGGTTTTTATTTAATGCCTTTCAGCTTTCTTGACTGTCTCCAAGAGTGGAGAAAGCCTCGATCCCCTCTGCCAGAGCTGGTGTCCCTCATGTAGCAGCGATCAACACTGAAAGAGAAGAGAAGGGAACCGGTATGGCTGAAAACGAACCTAATCAGATGCTGATGATTGCTCCACTGGCAATTTATGATAATGAAGATGTGAATGAAGAGGCACCAGGGGGTCTTTGCCATCCTTTGGGGACTTCTCTTGACAAAACTGTGGCAAGAACAGTGATATCCTTTCTTCATTTTGGTTGTCTGATCTCCTTTGATTTGCAGTAGCTGCTGCAATAAGCCAAAGACTTTAATCTTTCATGAAGACCCTACTGCTGAGCGAGCCTCCTCCCCTCTGGAGTGAAGTTTCTGCCTAGAAAATGAGGGGAAATAATAGATTCCCATAGATGGAATGTTTTAAAAACAGGTTACACACAAAATTTTCAAGGTTGCAAAATTGCATTTGCATAATAAGCTTTATTTGTATAATCTTACCACTGAGTACGAGTTATAAGAGTTGATGCTGATCCAGATTTGACTCCATTGATTAATAGGCACCATATGCAACACATTTACGCTTTGGGAAGCAGAGACTTCTTCCCCCTCAGTTAGAGCAGGGGACATTTTGCTTGATCAGAGTAATGGAAACTTGAATCTGTGTGTGATTCTGCATCAAAGAGACATCTGGGACTGTCTGGGCTTTTCCAGCCAAAGAGCTACATCAGAATTGATTGCCCAGACAATTTCAAATGAGTCTTCACAGAGTGCAATGATTAAGACTACTTGTGGAGGTTTATTTCTAGTCTAAAGTCTTCTAAAGTTTTCAAAGCAACAAAAATTGTCTTACCTGCTTATGCAATTATATGAGCACATCCTGCTTGATCCAGCCTCTACCCCCAGTATTTTTTCAAAGAGGCAAGTCGTTTCATCTGGATATGACCTGATTTAAGTAGAGAAATTAAGGTTAGATGCGGGAGAGGTTTGGGCACTGAAATCCCTGACTTTTAGACGATCTGGCCTCCAGCAGCTCACGAGCTGCACTGAGACTCCCTACGTGCTTGATGGCGAAAGTTGGGTGCTTCAGAGTTGAACCCAACAGAGCCGGCAAGATACGGTGGGATCTTCTTGAAGGGAGCACGAAGCTGCTTACATTCAAGCAATAGGAAAAAGTGGAGGACAAGGGTGTATCTATCTGCAATGCTCTCTTGCACTAAAAGCCCCTTGAGGCTGGAGTGAGGCAATCCTGTCTGCTCGGGACCCATTGTCTGAAATCTTCTCCTCGAGATTGGTACCTACGCCCTTTCTTTCAAAAGACTCCACGCAGATCAGCCTTTTAAAAACAAAGCAGGAAGAAGAAAAGGTGGTGATAGCTTTTATTGTATAATGCCTCGGCATTCAAAGTATATGCTGAGGAAGTGGGAGGCCCCGGTTCCTCTCCCGCCTCAGCCCCAGGGCCCCAAACCCACGTCCTCCGCATCCCACGAGAGCACCCCAACAGCCAGGCCGGAGGCTACCTGGGGCGGAGGATCCTCTTCCACCCCTGCTCCGAAACCGCGCCGCTCCGCGGCGACAAATTTCGGGCTCAGGAGGCCGGGCTGGGGCGAGGGACAGCGAGGAGGGAGCGCGTGCCCGGTGCCGAAACCGGCCGCCCTCCCCGCTCCCGTGACGTTTGCCATCCCAAGGAGGTCTGCGCGCTGGCTGCGGGTTACGGCACCCGACTCCCTCCTTCTGTCCTCGGCGCCGTGACTCCAGGAGAGGCTTCCAGGGAGGTGGCACTGCGACGGCTGGAGAGGGTCTTTCCCTCCCGGGGCATCCTCGCCCCCCAGGACGCCTTCCCGGGCGGCGGCGGGCAGCAGCCTCCTTCGCCCCTGGCCCGCTGGCTCTGCGGATGCCCGCGCGCGTTCCAGCTTTTGGAGCCGGCGCTGCCACGGCGTTGCGTGGGGAGGTGTCGGGTGCGGCTGTCGGGGCCCGCCAAGCCCCTAGACGAGTAAAATACTCATTTTTTCCGTGCCAGGGGAGGCTTAGGCGGGTGCGAGGCAGCAGGGTGCCCGGTCTTGGCAGCCCTGGGGACCCCGCGGAGGGTGGCTCTGGGCACCTGGGTGAGCTCCAAGGTAAAGAGTCAGGTGTTTCTGGGGTTTCCAGGCAATGACAGGGTTAAGTGGCAGGAGAGTTGAGTTTTCCAGACAAGCTGCCCGAACACATGGACTTCGGTTTATACCCTTCGGTTTTGATCCTACCTACAGCAGAGGAGGTTTCTTTCTTTCCAAGTGGGCACACTGGGTGGCAGACAGGGAATTAATGTCCCCTCCCTGATGCTAGACAATAAATCAGCTCCTCACTAAAATTTGGGATTAAGGGCCGTCCAGATAAATCAAAGTGGGAAATCAAGCTCTTTCCTCAACTTCAAGGCAATGGATTAGAGAAGAGGGACACACTCAGCTTGATTCACTCAGTTATGATGTGATTAGGTGTTAAAACTCTACCATGGCTGATATTTCTTCCAGTGTAAGATCAACTTTCCCAGTAAAGAAAAAAAAAAAAAAAAGGAGAAAAGAAAAGAAAAGAAAAAAGAAAAAAGGAATTATGCAAACAATTTAACAGCAGGGGCCAGTCTTTATTACAGTCCCCTCAGGATGGGCAAATGAAAGCCCTGAACAGCTACCAACAACAGTAGCCACAGTTACAGTAACACGGCTTAAATATCATGTGAGTTTGGCAGCTCTCGTCCACCAAGGAGAAGTCACGAAAAGGCACATTACACGTTGCAATATCTGATAAAAATGTGCCTCAATATCAGTTCCAGGGAAAGGATGAACTGATAATCGTTTCTTGAGAAGAAAAAAAAAGAAAAAAAAAAGCTGGAAGGAAAAGCAGCCTTTCTGGTAAATCTGTGACAACAGCATCAGCAGCTCCGACTGGTTTGCTGCCCATTCCTTTTGGCAGCCTAGCAAAGTCATCTCCCAGAGATCTACACGTCTCTCTCTTAAGTAATTGTTGCACTCACATTCATTAGGCTGCAGCAAAGGCATCCCCATTAGCCAATTAACCAAGCCGTCAGGAGGTCCTCCTAAGCACCGCGGGCTCTTCCACCGTCCTCGCAGAGCACCCACGACCTTGGCAGGCCGTCGCTCCAGCACGCGCCCTGAAAAGAGGAGAAAAGAGCAACTTCTTGCCTGCGAGACGGAGACCTCCGAGGGAAACCTCGCTGTTGCTTCCTTCACGCTCTAGGAAGCTCTCCCTAGAAATTTCTCCTTTTCGGAATGCTCCTCCTCCTCCAAAAGAAGCCCGATTACTCAGAACGGGCAGAGGCGCAGTCAGCCAGCGCGCTCGTAAGGACAACACCTGCGGGGAACGGGCTTTGGCCGTGCCTGGCACAGGATAAACATCTGCTCTTGCTTTACCAGCAGGACTCGGCCTTTCACTTTCTGCTTTCGGCAACGAGAACTGGTTCTGCGCAGCATCTGTTGCAACGTCTCACAAGCGCAGAAACGCACAAAGAACCTAGGCAAGTAAAACCAGTGCAGGGAGACTCCTTCCAGCCCCGCTCCGTCCCAGCAGACTGCGGGCAACTCGTTGCTCTCCGTGTTCTCTTGGCAGATGCAGAGGCACCTTCCTATTCTCCCAAGGCCGTGATGGTCTCTATCGTTCGCTGCTAGAAATGGCAGCAGAGCCTTTTCCATAAAAGTATTTGAAAAATGCAGATTCTCTTCCCTTCTGTGTCGATGTGTCTGCATGATGTGACACGCCATTCAAGTAAATCTAGCTTTACTGACATGGATACTCACAGGAATGAACACACGTGTGTGTAGCCAAAACCAGATGAAAAAAAAAAAAAATTTAAATTCGCAGGTATGGACATTTACACCAACCGATACAGAGACAGTATTATGTAGTTTCTCTGATCTCCTATGAATATGACTCAAAAAAATCAATAAACATTAACCACATACACAAATGTGTGATCTGCACAGAATGCTTAAAAGTAATTGCAAAAGGATTTGTTGAGTAATTGCAAAAAAAAAAAAAAAAAAAAAAAAAAAAGAATTATTTTCAGGAGACAACATGGTTGTGGGAAGAGGCAATTAATTCACTGCATTAATTA
>JANHGO010000033.1:8513229-8540908 GCA_024606505.1 Aquila spilogaster | reverse complement strand
GAGCATACATCAAGATGATCTTCAATAAAGTCCTGGGAAGAGGAGAATATTCAGGAGATGCTTCTGGTTACATCATATTATAAGAAATATATTTACTCAAGACAATACATAGCTTTGTGGGAAAGAGTCAACAGCCTGTGCTCCAGTTGGCATTAAGTTCAGATGCAAGCATGTTCTGTCTCTTCCGTCTCATCACGGTTTGTCAAAACAGATCAGAAACATGTACATACTTCTCTGAAGAATCATTTATAAATATCAACCTATCTAAACAGGTTTGCAAACATCGAAGAACATTGAGAAGGCTGTAAGTATAACTCAGGAGCCATTTTAAAGTTGGGTTTTTTCTTTTTAAGGGTTTTTTCTCTCCCCCCCCGCCGCCCTTTTAAAAAAAATTTTGGTGGTGGAGCTTTGTTTTGCTGTGTTTTGGTTTTTTTGTTTTGGTTTTTTTTTTTTTTTAGTCTTCAGGTTTAATCTAAGCATTCCCCAAGCTCCTTCAGGGTTCCTATACAAATTACCAGTAACTCCAGACAAATTTGGTGTCAAATAATGTACATTTCATATATCATGTGTACAAACAAAGCAGAGCACACTTGGGCATTTACCTTCTTACAATCTGAATTATTATTTTCAGACTTTCCAAATATTTCACCTCAGCAGAGCTTAACTGTAATAATGCCGAATCTGCCACTGGTCACTGGGATTGGACATGTACCCCCTGCCCACCTTCCCCTGCTTCACAGAAAAGGCGGCTTCAGACATTTTGTTCTGTAACCAGAAATAGTGGATTTCTTTAAACTGAAATTATTCTTGAGCTATAACTTAGGGAAAACTGAGCATGCAACACTGCCTGGTAAATTGTTCCACATATGAGTTATCTTTACTTTTCTTGCGGAGGCTTAAAAATCTACCTTTTTTCCCCTCCATCTGATGGCACGCCAGTGTTGTGGGAAAAAATATCAATTATGTATGTAGTAACGAGTCTTATTCTACTGATAATCATTTGATATTAACTCCTTCTATATCTTGTTGGAGGAAAGAAGCCTGTTAACCAGTCGCTGCAGGTGTTTCTTGTATTGTTCAGTTTCCTCACCTCAAAACATCTGATATACCAGTGCAAGTTCAACCTTTCCCTTAGAGAGTATGAAGGGACCTCATGCCAGTTCTTACCAACAGCTGTACATGCTGACAAAACTCTCCCTTAGTCAATCAGTAATGACTGTTTCCATCACTGTAAAGCCACATTTCTCAATTGGGATTGCAGAACGGCTCAAATGTGGCCCTGAAGTGATAGAAGATATACTTCAGCTTAAGAAATCCCACTCTTCAATAAGGCTTTTGAGGGTCTTCAAAAGTTTGATAAGCTACAAGGATATTATACTTTTCAAGAGGTTAAGCAATATTGGTGCAGATGACTGGGCACTCTCTTGGTTTTATCAGTTTCCGATGACAACGAACTTGTGGCTCAGCTGCCACGCACACAGTTTTACCTATCAGAAACTCTGTGCTCAAAGCATCAGCCACCAGCATGTCCTGTGCTAATTTGTTTTTAAACAGTAATATAGTATTTCTGAGAGTGTGAAAAAAATCATTCTCTGAAGATGTGTTAGTATTTCTGGTATGGTCTGGATTCCATACCATTGTCTTTAAAGAAACATGATCCGACCGTCCTGTCCTTATACTGATGGAAACACATTCACACACAAATGCCTGACAGAATGAGAGATCAAGGTTCATCAAACATTGGCTTCACTTCCTGCAGTAATTCAAATTCAGCTCTTCATTCGAATGCTTCCAGCTGAAACACTGCCTCAATAATTAGTTGTTTTATTTAGGCAAAAGAAGAATCTTGTCGGGCAGCCCTCTTGAAATGGGAGCAGCTTTTAAGAACTCAAACATGCCAATGTTTTGGAGAGGTGTGGCTTAAAACTGACAAAGAGAATCAACAAGCCTAGTATCTTTTGAAGCTCATTGGGATTTTGATTCATTTTAGAGACAGCTGGGCCAGGTGTGATATTTACAACTGTTGCAGACACTTATTTCAACTGACAACACTCGCTCTGATACATGACCATCGCACACAGCTCAGTATTTTATGCAAAACCTGGCCTAAGCATCAATATAATAACTTCTTTTAATGGTAAAGATGCATAAATTACTCAGCTTTGAAAACAATGTGTTCACTGTTGATATTGTTGTGACCCTTGTGGTTTGCTAAACATCAACCCAGTTTCAGAAGATCTGGGAATGGTGGAAATTGCCTTTGTTCAGATTCAAAACAAAACTGATTATTTCTGAAAAATCACTTGCTAAATGCTCAGCTCTTCCAGAAACTCTGCAAGTCTTGAGTTACCAAATGAAAGGAGAAACCTAACAGTTCCCAGGCCCTTTGCTTTCCATCAGTTGGCCAGATGGGCTCCAACACAGCCAAGAGCCAAGTAGGTAGGTTGGCATTAATCACACACATCTGGTGGAACTGCTTAAAAACTCTGAAGAGTCTCCCTGAAATACTTCATCAGCCCTTACAGTTAAGTGTTGAGATTTTTCTTAAGTTTTCGCATTTGATTGGTCAGATCCTGAAAACTGGACATCCAGACAATTTACTAGTCACCTTACAGAATACGTGTACACAAGCAATGTTTTTGCTGTGTACATAGTGATATTCAGGTATGCTGAGACCAAGTATTCTTTCACTTCCCCTCTGCAAGGCATCTCACCTATCACCATTCATTTCTATCTTCTGCTCCATGCAGGTCCCCTTCTATGACTATCCTTCATATTCTTATCTTCACATTTCTTTACCCAAGAGACTTTGATCCCACAGCACAGCTGGGATTTTTCTTACGTTGAATAAAAAATAATAAATCTAGTTCTAATATTCCCTAGTCCGTATTTTCAAGACAGAGGCTTAGTCAAAAAAGGAGGTTTATCAGTGTTTGTTCCTTTTGAATAATGACAGCAGGTGCACAAATATGCACCTTTGCTGTGGATTACTGGATTCAGATCCACAAGGTACTTTAAGGTTTCTATGAAGAATTAGGTGCCTAAGTATCTTTGGAGACCTGATCCCTAGTTTTGAAAATTTGGCTTTCATTCAAGCTACTATAATCCATTAAGCTCCCTTTATATTCTTTTAACAGAACAGACTGCAATAGCACAAATATAATATCCAATAATATTTCACCACACTCCAGATACTGGGCTAATATAAGACCAAAACTCTTTCAGCTCTGTGTTACAGAACAAAAAAAAATTACCCATTTCATACCCTTGCAGTTCTACTTCAGAATTTTGAAGGACTGAACAACAGCTCTGAATGTAGCCCTAATTACTTCTACTTTTCACAAAGTTTCATGTTTTACTGTCCCAGGCTCCAGGAAAATTATGGTCTTGCCATTTGACCTCTTGGACTTCTTATGCACTTGAGGGCCTGCATCTGAGCAGGTAGCTCTCCACCAAAGAATCAGTCCTGCACGTACATACTTACGATGAGAGAGTCAACACTAATGGCAACACGCACAGTTTTGACAAAGAACTGTTCTACAACTAGGATTGCACATTCCTATATCTTGTGACTTAGATAATCCCCCCTAAACAGAATGTCTAAGATTTATAGTAAGACATATTTGTTTTCCAGCAGCGATATTTAAATAAGTGGCAAAAAAGCCACCAAAAGAAGAGCCAACACACCACAGCATTTATGGCTTTAACTCAGTATTAGTAACTTAAGTGTACCACCACTACCTTCCTATGTTCTCCACATCTCCACTTGAAGCTGGGCCACTGCAGCAAAAGCTCACATGAAGGTATCTGCAGGGCAGCTGGGGCTCCCCCACTCCTTCAAGAGCTCTGCTTCTCACTGAGCTGCAGATTCAGACTCCCTCACGCTTATTCTCCCTCCGGCTCCACGACTCTTGCATTTCTAGCAGCACAACGCTTCAAAAGGAAGGGTGGAGGCTGGCCTTAACCTGACCGCCCCGTGTGTGCTGGTGGGTACGGCGTCTTCCTGGGAACGGGGGGCACTGCATCCAGACCTCCTCAGACAGAGGACAATGTCGAGCACAGATTTCTGCACTTGCTGGAAGAATGCTGTCATCCCCGTGCTAAGGAAGGGCAGCACTGCCATCGCTATCGTGTTCGCTTAGGTGTCTGTTAACACCATTGCCTCATCTCCAAGTGGACGATGAAGGATACTAATGTGCAATACTGGGTCAGATACCAGAACTCCAGAGAGAGACAAGCGCTCAGACCTTGTCTACTGCGTAGCATTTTCTGTCTAGCTGTAGGTGACTCCCCTTTCACCATGCCAACTGCCTGGATCTCTCTCCAGAGTTTCCCCTTTGCTTTCAAGATGTTTACACCTACTCTTGGTGGACTGATTGCCCTGCTGAGGTTAGATGTCTACAGTGCGTGAAACACGGTGCCTCATTTATGAGGCCCAGATGTTCCACCACAGTAAACGCAACATCAGAAAAATGAGAACAACTGAACGAGGGAGGCTTACCAGAAAAACGTGGGAAGTCATTTTCTATTGACCATTGTATTGTTACCCTGAATATTAGTCATTTCAGAATGTAACCACAACAGGTTTTCCCATAAATAAATCAAATCTCTTCCCATGATTCTCTTCATCAAAAACTTCCTATTTGAATGACAGTTTTTAATTACTAGATCAAGTTCTGCTTGCATAAAGAGTTTCCATTTCAAAGAAGTATTGCACTGATATGAAAAGTCTCTGTGGAGAAACATCCTTGTCATTGGAAAATGCACAAGTTTTGACTACTCTGTGGCTTTCCTAGAGAGACCACGGCATAGCACATAGAGCAAACAACTGCATCGGGCTCTTGCCAGATGCATGTACTTAATTTGCTACTGATCCACTATGTCCCTGGGTGAGCCTCAATTTCTGTATGCTTCTGTTCTCCCCTCTGTAAAAACACAGTTTCTAAAAAGTATTTCTCAACCTGAAGAAGGAAGCAGAGCGGAGGGGGAGGAGTGGGTGATGGGGATTTTCCAAGATCCCTCCGGAAGTCTTGGGAGTGGTGCCTCTTGGCTGCCTTCGGCTGCTGCCGGTTGGGCTTGGTGAGCTGCAGATGCAATCTACGTAAAAGGCCCTCGCCCTCTAAGGTGAGGATGGGACAGGGACGCAGTTGTTGTGGTGGTGGGGAAGCTATGTGGAATGAGGGGCCAGCGGAGCAAGCCTGAGCCGAGCTTCTGCCAGGATTCGCCATCACAGAAGAGGCAACTGCAGCATTTATCCCATCCTCCCCTTCTGCCGGGGAGCAGGGTGGCTGCCTGGGCCAAAGAGCTAAAATGGGTACTGTGAGCACCTGACAGGAGGAGTTACAACTTGGGTTCTCAAACTGATGAAGAAAAAGGAATGAGAAAATGTCCTATGAGACTCTGGAGTAGCACAGAGGGAAGAGAAGAAGAAAAAAAAAAAAAAAAAAAAAAAGAGTTTGAAAACCGCTGGATTATAATTTTATGGTAGTATTATTTGATGGTCTGACTTAGCAAGTCTTTCCAACTTTGGTTCCAAAGATTGTATGGATACTTCCCTATCTCACCCAGGTGTTTGAAGTTTAATTAATTAATGTTTGTAAAGAGCGTTACAATTTCCAGATGAAAGGTCCTATGCAAGTGCAATGTAGTATTACTCATTGAGGTGATTGGGTTAGAGAGTATCACGTTACACAATACAGCTCTTCCCTCAATGATTTTAAGCGTTTGAAGTTCTGATAAAATGTGTTTATCACTAAGATAGATATAATGGAAATACTCTTAAGGCGTGACCTGGATTATGAAACCAGAGGTATGGTTTTGGGAATGGAACAAACGAGAATTAAAACAACTCCTGAGGCCAGATTTGTCTATAGTTGTATAAAATGTATTCTGTTCTTTTTTTTTCCTCTTCCAGTAGGCTTTTCTTCTCTTCTAAAATAGAACCGGTTATTACGATGGGTGTGAGCAGACATGCAACAGTTCACGTTCAGTTCCTATTTCCATACTCATCCAACTTGACATTTTCTCATGACTTTCTCAAAATTATTTTCTGTTCTAATTTTTTTTTTTTTAAAATGTTTGGATTAACCCTAAAGGTGAACATTTTCTTTCTGGAAAGTTCTGCTTTAACCAGGAATTAAATTGAATTAAATCAAAACCTTGTGGACAACGCCAAACTGCAGATTACAGTCAATACGTTTAAGACAGCGTTGACATTCAAAGCTATTTAGATCTATACAGGCTAAAGGAATAGGTCAGCATGAACTTCATGACACTCAACAATGACAGCTGCAAAGTCCTGAATCTGGATTGGACTGACCCCCTGCATCAGTTACCAGCTGGGGAGTAACTGTCTGGACATCAGCTGTGCTGAAAAGGAGGTGGGGTCCTGGTGTTCAGTAAGCTAAACGGGAGTCAAGCAGTGTGCCGTGGGTATCAACAGGAGTGCAGATCAAGGCGATTGCTTTATTCAGCGCTCATCAGATCAGATCTGGAATATGGTGACCAGTTTTGACCCCTCAGTACAAGAAAGATGAGGGTAAATTGGAGCAAGTTCAAAATAGGGTCACCAGGGTGGTCAGTGGATGGGAGTACTTGACCTATGAGGAGAGGCTGATGGAGCAGGGCTTGTTCACCCTGGAGAACAGATGGCTTCAGAGGACTTAACAGCAATCTTCCCATACTTACAAGGAAGTTACTGAGAAGACAGAAGCAGGTTCTTTAGTGAGATACACAATGGGAAAACAAGAAACAATTACCATAAACTGAAGGGAGGCTTCATCTGGATAGAAGGAAAAAAAAGATTTCATTGTAGATAATTAAGCATTGGGGCAGGCTGCCCAGAGAGACTGTGGAATCTCCATCTTTCAAGGTTTTCAAGACCCAACTGGAAAAAGCCCCGAGCAACCTGATCTGAAATTACTGCTGACCCTGCTTTGAGCAGAAGGTTAGACTAGAGACCTTCTGAGGTTCCTTTCAATCTGATTCAATGGGAAGGGAGGGAAACCCTAGTTTATGTTCAGGTTATGTATACTTGTTCAGGAATGGGCTTGGACTTTTGTGATTGACTCAAGAGAGTTGAACAAGTTTGCTCAAAATTTATTTGAAAACTAACTTCACTCATTATTTGTCAAAAGACAATTGTTAATATTCCAACTGCCAGGTTCCATCTTTGTTGTTCTTCTCTCATTTTCTAACAAACTTACCATGATAGCAAACAACAGAGGTTTGGGATGGCTTATGAAGGCATTATTGCACCTAGAGGTCTCAGTTAAAGGAGAAACAAAACCAGGATTTTTAATAATACCAGGTAATGGAAGAACGATGCACTTGAGTTTGTACGTTTTTACTCTTAAAAAAGAATCTGCATCAAGCTGAATTTGTGAATTGCTAAAACACATTATTGACTAACCAAATTTTAAAATACACTGAAAGCTCTCCTTAGCTGAGTCTTCTCAATTTTTTTGATAGTTAAGTAAACGATTAATTTTCCATGAATGCTGTTTTTATCGTTAATGGCACTCATTAGTAGTCTTCTAGAGAGATATTCTTTTTCCTTTCATTTTTAACACACGTTTTTCTTATTCTTCCAAAATTCTGCTGTATTCCCACTACGAGTTACATGCCTGAGTAAACCAAGTAATTAAAAGTGTAACAAAAGCACACCTGCCATAACTCTGATCATTCTAAATATGCGATCGTATTTCTGATTTGTCCGGAAACAGAATCAATAATAAGGATGTCAAGAAAACAGGTTTGTTAAGGGGTCACATGTCGGTTTCCTCCTTTTTTCTGTCCTATGCTTCTCACACTCATCTCTCCC
This sequence comes from Aquila spilogaster, assembly GCA_024606505.1. Classification (NCBI taxonomy): domain Eukaryota; kingdom Metazoa; phylum Chordata; class Aves; order Accipitriformes; family Accipitridae; genus Aquila; species Aquila spilogaster. The sequence goes on along the minus strand of JANHGO010000033.1, from coordinate 8,533,086 downwards.
CCCAAAATTACTGAAATTTGTAAGATGATCAAAATGGAGCAATGTAAAAAGATTAAAAATATTTAAGAGTTACTAATGACTGAGGACTCAAAGGCACATCTTCTTGCAAATCTGTTCCTTAATACTCTGAAGAGGTCAAAAGACTGTATTAGACAATGTGTGAATATAAATGGACTTTTAGGAAACTAGAAATCTTAGTAGTGGCTAAACTGAAACAACATAACGTTAAGAATAATGTACAGACTCTAAAAATGCAGTGGAGTAGCTATATAGTTGGTAATAGTACCAAACATTTTGGGGATAAGGGCGATTTCTATGCTTCCAATGATTTTTAGCAAAAAAAGTAAATAAAACATCTAGTTTTCATTACAACTGCATGATATTAAAGGTAAAACTAAGAAAACATCTTCATGGAAAGAACATTCTGTGCATAACTTGTTAATGGTAGTTAAAGAACCAAAACCCACAGAAATCCCTTTGGACAGCTAACAAACACACACAGCTATTAATTAGGTCACAGTTGTTTCCTCACAAATCTTTTGTTCACTTTAGTTGTAGAAAACTCCAACATATCCATTAGACCTGTGGGGAGGTATTCACCAGTGAAGAAAATATTTATTTATTATACATTAAATGCTTGCAATTATATGACTACTTATGGCAGTTCTGCTGGTTTCTCCCTTTGTAAGTAAACTATAATCACTCAGTTCACAATCTATTCTACTTTTCAGAACACCGCTCACCTCAGTGGATCTAATTGTTTCATTTTGTGTACTTTAGGCAACCATTGTAACTCAATCACAAATTTTAAAATGTTTCGAGCATCCAGTAAAAAAAAAAAAAAAACGGAAAGAATTAACATGCTTCATTTTCACAAAACAAAAGTTGAAGAAAGTGGTTTTGGTTTTTTTTAAGGTTACTACCGAGAGGTGAAGGGTAATTTCTGCTTGAAGCCCAGTTAAATTTGAATTCCATTCACGAACACGGTTTGCCCACTACCATCAGTTACTTCATTAACTGGCTGTGAAGAAAATGTTTGCAAAGGGCTCCTGTTCCTACTGCAGAAAATTGCAAAACTGCAGGCTGCACATCATTTCAAGGACACAAACCAGCCCGATTTCCTGAGAGCCTAGGGAAGACCACTGCCTTTATGAAAATAATCAGCAAGTACTTTCTAATTTCTATGCGTGTGCAATGCACCGTGGGGCATACAAGATGGCAGAGACGGTATTTCACAGTGGCAGAGTATATCACTGCTCTGTTGGGAACAAAGATGGCAGAGGCTGCTGGATTGGTAGTGCTTCATCTTTTCTGTTTGAACCTGGCTTTAGAAAGCTGGCCATGTTCATTACCTCACCAGTCTAGTTCCACTTCTCCCACCACCACCACCCTTGCCCCAGGGCAGCTGCTGCCTCCTCACCTCCGTGTCTCCTGCCCCAGAACCTCTACCACTTCCTCCTCACACATCCCACACCACTAACTATTGTCACTGCCGCCCTCAGCCCACCGAGACTGAATTAATAAACCCGACCGAATCCAGCTGACTCCGTCCAGAGCCTCTTGGGTGTGTCTTCACAGGCTCCTAGTGCTGGCAGAGTTTGTTTGCTCAGGTCTGCTGCTGCGCCTCACCTGCAATGGGTTCATGCCTCGCAGGTTGGAAACCACAGGGCCAGACAATGTAAGAAGTCTTTTCAGGTCATTACTTCCACAGTTGTATGAGTTGCCAATCACAGTAACTAGGATAACTAGGTTAACTAGGACAAGTCTAAAGTACGACTTAAACCTCTGCCCACTTTTGGATCAAAATTAAGGAGAAAGAGTTAATAACATTATTCTTCTTCAGAAAAAAAAAACAACAAACAAACCCAAGAGTAATTTTAAGCAGTTAACTGTCTTACCATAATCCTGTCACTGTCAATAATGGTGTTCAAGCGGTGTGCAATGGTCAGCACTGTGCAGTGAGCAAACTTTTCACGGATCGTCTTTTGAATGAACTCATCTGTTCTGAAACACAGCAAGAGCAACGCAGACAAAAATAAAATGTTTGCATGGATAACAATGGCCAGGCATGTTTTATGACTTCATCAAACATGACTATAGCAGGAAATACGCTTATGAAGTCATTACAGTGCTTCTTCCTCTCGTTATATTAGATGACTTGGAGGCATATCATGAAATATACTCCAAAATCTATCCTCTAATACTTGAGGAGGAAAGAGTTTCTTCTTGCCAGTAGAGCAATAGGTTTCATTTCAGAAGACTAATTTCCCAGGCTTCGATTACAGAAAGAGGAAAATTTTGTAGAGTCAGATACTCCTACAGATTTCTACAGCAAGAAAGAGTCATTGTTATTTTCTTTCAAGCTTTAGTTTGTGCAAGCAGCAAAGAAAAGTGAAAGTAAATATCCTTCATTGCAAATCAACTGAAGAATGAACACGACAGTCTACAACTAAGGTTCTTGATTTCAACTGCAAAAGGGGATTAAATAAAGGAGGTGGTTGGTAAACTAAACTAGGACTGGAGTAGCTCAAGAACTTGAATACAGAAAAGAGGAAACTTGGCATATTCCATAAATCGAAAGTGTTAACTGGAATGCACAACCCAAGGAAAGGGATAAAAGCTTTCAAGTTAAGAGCCTCAACCTACTATATGAATTAACCACCTAAGAAAAGTGTATCAGGAGGAAACATAATACTTGTAAAGAATGAAACTAAGCTAAAGCATAGACACTGAAATACAGGGTTAAAGCGATAACTATCACAAATAAAGCTGAGAACCATGAAAAGGAAATAAAATTATACCAAAAGACACATAAGACACTAAAATGTTCTTTAGCTGTATAAACAAGCATTAAGGCAAAAGAGATGCAATACTCATAAAACTGGAGATTCTTCAAGCAAGTAACTGTACAAGAGAAGCATTGACATCACCTAACTTAGAGCATACCAGTCAGGCTTAAACGTGCAAATCTATGTAGTCCTCTCTTTAGTCAATGAAAGGGGAAAGGCATGGCTGGAAGATGAATCAGAGCACCTGAATTAGGCAGCCATCAGGTGATGAATGCCCCCTAGAGGCACCTGAGAGCCCACATTGCACAGAAAGCCTTGGCTCCCAACCTGGGCACAAAGCCAGGCCACGTGAATACTCACATATTGCCCATCAGCCTTCAAAAACACAATGAGTGGTGACAATGGAGAAAAGGGTACAGAAACTAAAATTCTCATCCAAGATAGAAGACACAAAACCCTCAAAATATACTGGGGTTAGTTGGACCAGCCTAGAAGTCAGGCACTTGAAGGCGCGGGTCTCATTTCCAGGATTTCTAATAAAACATGAAATTCTACTTTTATATATATAATAAATGGTATGGTTAAAACAAGACAAAGGAGATATCTGGATAAACTGGTCTATTTAGGCAGCCACGTTGGCTTCAACCAGTAGCTTGCAAACTCTTAATTCTTCAAATTGTTAGAAGTAACTGGAGAATCAAATAAAATACAACAAAGATTCATGCAACACGTCTTCCTCTGACAAATTATTATTTTTTAGACAGAAATAGTACTCTACATTGAATCTGTCTGCACATGATAAATATTTGGTATCACTTCATAAATTAAGCAAAAAGAATTGTTCTGATGCCACCACGTCAGGAGGCACTAACAATAAAAAATGGACAAAGACAACTTTGGAAGAACAGGATGACTTAGAGGAATGGAGTAACCATTAAGTTTCCACAGTAGAAAGCACACGCTCATGCTCTGAAGGACTGAACATAACTGCTGTTACAAACTAAGTTTAAGCAATCAGCATGACAACGGAATAGACAAATCCCTGCTGATGACAGGACATATCATCAGAGAGAAGGAAGACATACAGTTAAGTAAGAGTTCCCATGCACGCTGACTGTCATCTTCATCTGGGGACAGAAACATTTAAGCTCTGTCATGAGCTTAAGAGAACTGGGTTCTAGGCCACAGTCTGAGAAGGCTTGGTCCTTCTGGTCCTACTTCCTAAAAGAAGCTAAAGAACATGGTGGGAAGCAGGTGTTCCTCAGCTCCTCCTTTTTGAACCAAGGCCAGTACTCAATCAGGGAAAGAGATGGGAGAAGTCAGGACAGAGCCAGGCTCTTTAGCTCTGTGTGTTAACAGTCTCCTTAAGAAAAGGACGTTGTTCATCATTAATGCCCCACATCACAGCAATGCCAGTGCTTTCACCCCAGCGTTAACGCATGTATCTTTTTTTGCTACCTTCTCAGCAATGCCTCAATGACCTGACTACTCGTACTTTCAAAAGAAAAAATTCAGGGCCATACATGAAAACAGTCTGTAGGGAAGAGTCTTATATAGACAGCAGGATGTGTTCTCTGCAATGGTTAGAATAGCAAAACAGAAACAAAAGGTTCACTACTCCCTAGACTTATGTAAAGAAAGGCGCCTTCTTTCCTTATAGTCAAGCTCAAGGTGAGGTTTCCTGCAGAGCTACTATGGAGCACAGAGAATCATAGCTTGCTCAGGAATTTTGAAAACAACATTTTAAAGGGCTCAAAATGATTTGTAACTCTCAGGTTATTCCTGTTATCTGAGGAGAATGCCTCATCCTTGAGCATCCCTGTCCTCTGCATTCATTTATTGTATCTTCCTTTATTACGTGCATTCCTTATGGCATCACCTCCTTCCTACATTTACAATAGAAACCCTTTCTCATCCTTAGATAGATACTATCAAACTATTTTCTTAAACAGGTATTTCTGGAATATAAGCTTATCCCTAGTAAGAAACTGCTGGCCATATTACGGGTGTGACAAATTTTCTAAAATGAGACTACAAAGTAGTCAGAAATAGACCCAATAGCTCCATCTTCAAATATCACAATATGAAATCTCATGCAGACATGTCCACTGATAGGGACTCAACCAGTACCTCTCTAAGGTTCATGGTAGATCTTGGAAGTATAGTTTTTGGGGTGGCAGGCAGACGCACCATCAGTAACCTCCAGGAGAATCTTGGGAAGAAGGTAGAAAAGGCAAGAAAATCTAAAAGACTAAGGAAAGGATCTGTGTACAGAATTACGTGCTGTCAGAGTGTAGAGACTATATCACATGCCAATTAGAGCCATCTACTCTCTAGAAAATTGCCAAAGGAAGTAGCATTTCTGTCCTTTTTTCAGGGTGTAAATGGACCCTTTGTGGCACCTACCCACACTGAGAAAGTGGCCAGGCAAGTGCCAAGTGATTCCATCACCCACCTCAGTGGATTAAACCCCATCATCTTTCAGGCATATTAGAAACCAAAGATGCAACCTGAATACCAAAACCAGGGCTGCTGGATGACAAAAGATCAACCCTAATCTGATTATATGAAAATGGGAACCACAATACTCCCCACCGCAAGGAACAGTACAATAAGAAAGCACAAAATGGTGGTATAGCTGTCCCACTGACACCACGGGTTGAAGATCTAACACCAAGTTTCACAGCAACCCGAGATCTGGTGTAACCTGAATTAGTTGACTGTGTAAAAAGAAAACTATCTGAAGAGCAAGAATAAATACAACCTGAATGAGAAGCAACCAAGCTGCTGAAAGGAACACTGGATAAGTCATTATCTTCAGTCTAATGTCCTCCTGGGATTGTCCTGGAAGTGTATCTCACACTACACAATTCCTGAGAGGCTTTAGGTAATTTCTCCATTAGAGAAACAGTTACAGACAGCAATTAGATGTAGCGAAAGGTGAAACCTTACAAGGTTAAACTAGCCAATGAATTAGACTATGTGCAATGGCTGTTTTTACCAGACTTAATGAACAACCAATGTAAAAATGTGGCAGTGGACTAACTGGTCCCCAAAAGTTTTGTCCTCTATAAGCAGTAAGAATGAGTTAACACGTAATACCATAGTCCGTGTGCAGAAAGCTTAGTAAGTTCACCTTACTCAGTATTTTAAAAAAGTCTCAGTTACTAAGGATTTTGTTTCAGCATATCAGCAAAGTGACTAAAGAAAGATTTTCAGCTATTCTGCTCCAGATTTCATACAACTTTCCAGAATGGTTCAACTGCTTTAAAATGACTCCATTCTTCGGGGTGAGAATGCCGGCTTCGGGACCAAGAAGATAAGATCAAATTAAACGTCTGTCAGTCATCACGTAAAACACGTAAGGAGTCTGACTTAGGGCAACCTTCTTTGTGGCAATCTCCTCCTCTCCCTCACGACAGCACTGACACCCCTGCAGCACGCAGGGCAGCTGGGAGCTACGAGGAGCCAGGGGGAAAATACGGGTACATATGGGAGCTGGAAGACGTAAGAAGGAGGGAGAAGGATGAACTCCGAGTTCTTTCCCTCCACTCCTTTGCTCAGCAGCAGACAAGAGTGGCCTAGCTGAGCTGGAGAAACAGGGCAGGGAGTCCCTCAGCCGCGGGGAAGGTACGCTGCACACCTCTCACCCCGCTGTCCATCCGCTGCCTCATCCCACCTCGCCCTTCCTTCTCCTCCTCCCACCCCAAAAACCGGCCTTCTCGCGTTCGCCTCCAGGTTGAACTGGAGAAGGGACACGGTTGCAGCAGTGGTTGAGGCAAAGAGATTGAGAGCCAGCAAAACAAAAAAAAGAAGTATCTCCAGAGGCAGCGGCAGCTGCCCATGGTTTCCTATCCCAGGTGCTCGATACGATGTGTGCTTGCCGCCAGGCTAGAGACAAGGGTGCCAGGTATGGGGGTTGTGCACCAGCAGAGGAGGAGGTTTTCCTCACATGCCAAAAATGCCTCCCTAACTGCTCAGTTAAGCAACCCACATCAGCATTTCCTGATGAGCGTCCTATCAGATTGCACAGCCGAAAATACTTGGCTCTAGTTATAGCAACACATTAAGGAAAAGGTAATAATGACTGTAATGCAAACTGAATTCAAAGAAGAAGTTCCAAGTTATTATTTGTATTGTTATGCCTAGAGTTGATACAAACAAACATTTACCTTATTATAATATATATTGCAGCACACATTAATCAAGATCAATTAAATGGATAGTGCAAGTTGAGAACACACACATGTGAGATGCCAAAATAGGGAGATGAGTAAGATGGTATTAAATTTCCACAGCTATGATTAATCACAGTTAATCTATTAGAGCTCAGCCAAAAATAAACTAATAGTCAAAAAAAAAAAAAAAAAAAAAAAAGAGAGAGAGAAGCTCTGGGAAGGGAATGCACTTCTCTAAAGGTTTTAGAAATACACTGTCAGCTGAACTGCAAAGCTACCCTAGTGGCACCACTTCTCCCCCAAGAAGATGTTATAAAAATGAGTCACGCCCAGATGACATACAAAATCCTTAATGCATCTGTTTGAGGGACTTGCTGTGTTATTGTCCTCTTTGGACTTTGAGTTCTCCCTCAAGCCATAGTTTGTTGGAACTATATATTCAGCTCAGACTAATTGATGCAGTACGTTTGCAGTATTGTTTCCAAAATATTTCCACCAGCGTTTCAAATGTTTCAAAAATTAACAGTGGGGGTACTTAGCTATTGGAACAATTTAACAAGGGTTGTCATTGAATTTTTTTCTATTGAGGTTGGATGTTCTTCTAGAAGTACACTCTAGTTCAAACAGGAACGAATTCAGGAAAGTTCTGCCGGCCTGAGTTATACAAGACAAAATAATGAATGATAAATGAGTCCCTTCTGTAGCTTTAAACATCTCCAAATCTGTTTTGCAATTCCTGTGGTGTTTAGGACAGCTTACCTTCCCCCCCCACCCCACCCCTATTTTATCTGTAACTTATTACACTGGCATCTGAGCCGTCTGAAGGGATAGTATCTCATAACAAGAAGTATCCGGTTTTGCCGATAGCCATTTTTCACCTTTCTAGTTTTAGGTTGGGGTTTTTTTTTGGTTGGTTGGGTTTTTTTTTTCTTGTTTGGGGGGGTGTGTGTGTGTTAATTAATTGATTGATTTTTACTTATTTATTCCTAAGAGACATCTCTTCCAGAAATCAACAGAACTCAACTTGTTTCATGGCTATTCTGATGTTGCTGATGTGCATTTCCAAGGAGGTTCTTGTCTTCTTGACTACGGCTGCAGGACAAATAAACTTTGAACATCAACTTCCCTACTCTATGGAATGCACTGAAACTAGGGATATTTTGAGCGCTTAGTTTATATCATCTACTCTGTAGCCAAAGCTCAACCACCCCATTTTGAACAGACAATTATGATGCTGTCATTAAAAACATAAAATAGCAATACAAACTACAGAAATACAAAGCATTTAAGTTCATCTCTACAGTACAGATCATCATATTATTAGAAAAAAGAGCTCATCTTAACATGACAGATTTTGTTTTTACCTTGGGTCCACATTTGCTGTTGCTTCATCAATGATAAGGATCCGATTTTTTTTTAGAACTGCTCTGGCAAGACACACCAGCTGCCTCTGACCAACACTAAAATTAGACCCAGATTCTGCCAGCTGCATCTCCATTTTATTAGGTAGATCTTCCACAACCTCCTTCAGTTGCACCTGTTGACATGTCAACATGTTGTAGGATGAGTAACTCTCTTTTAAATCAGCTATTGTGTGTCTGATGACACAACAATAAGTATGCAAGGTTTACCTTTTATATTCTGACACAAAATGAGTAAGTGCCAAGTTGGATTACACAGTGTGTCAGTTATTAGAATTCTAAAAACATTAAAGCACATTGTTAAGAATCTATTAATGTTCATTAAAACTAAGATATGAATCAAACCATAACCAAAGCATCATCCCAAAGGATAATTTTTTCATAAAAGACTTATATAACAATATACGTGTCTATACACACATGCACAAACACACACATAACAAACATGCACGCAACGGTCTACCTTTTTCCATTGACAGCTATGCCCTTATCAAACCTGATGAAAACATCTAAAACCTAATGCATACAAGCACTGTAGTGTTATTTGGCTTGTAAATATCAGATGTACATTATTAGATTTAGTAAGTCACCTCTTCCAAGGCATTCCACAGCTCCTCATCAGTGTATTCATTGAAAGGATCTAAGTTTTTCCTCATAGTTCCAGTGAATAAAACAGGCTCCTAAAACCCAATAAAATTAGCATTCCATTATAAACACAGATTTTAAATTGCAATAGGTAATTTAATAATAATCACAACTAACCTATATCAACAATAGCACAGAAATACCCAACAACAAGCTATCTTTTATGAAATGCAAAGGAGTACTTCACAATAGCATGCTTAAAGGGTTGGTGGGGAAGGCAAGTGTTCAACCAGTCTGTATGAAGATAATTTACCAAACAGGACAGGTCTGTTTGCAAATTGCTGTACACAGTTATGTCGGTACTCAAACGGGCATTTACATGCCACTGTTTTGATGCCACAAGCTATATATATATTTCCATGAAATCATTGCTATCCTCCTGGTATTGTTAACGAAAACCAGCAACTACCACTGTCAATGAGCTCACACTCCTAAATTACGTTTGGGCAGTTTTGAAAATTTGTTTTTGAAGTACATAAAGCAGAGAGGAATCAAAGAGCTCACAATGCCTTTCTGGTCTTCCTTCTCTGTTTGGTTGGGTTTTTTTTTTTTGTTTTTTTTTTTTTTTCATTTCATACCATAAAAGCCCTTCAATTCACCAGAGCCTAAAAGGAACAGCTTTCACCATTTCAGCGCAATGTTTAAACCTATACGCATAGAAGTTAATCTATACTGCCACAGCATCAAAGCAAACTTACTTAGAACCGGAGCACTGCTGGGCAAAGCTCTAACTCAAAACACACCAGGGAGCCAAATCGGTACCTTCTCCCATTCAGGTAGCAATGTGGGTTTACCTGTGGTTGAAGCAAGTTTTGTTCTACTTCACCTCCCGGTCAGACCAGTAACAGATCATTAATCAAACTGGCACAAATCAATTCACACTGGAAAACGTGGTGTCTGAGAAGCAGCAAGATGACTTTTGGTCCAGAACTCTTTAAGCAACAGATCAGTACTCACTAATGTGATGTGCCAGACCCGAGAGTCACGCAGCGACACGACTTTAGGGCTCAACCCCTCTTAAAACCACACATAAAGGCAACAACAAGTCAAAAGCTGTAATAGGGCTAATCATAAACGGAGACCATTCATCATGTTGTCAGTCTTCTTTAAATTGGAGAAATCTTACGCAAAATGCTTTCTTTTTTTCTCCCCTAGGAAATAATGTCTATCTTACATTGGATAACTTCAGCTTACTTCAGGACTAACCTCTGTCGTGACTTAGGTCCCATCTAACCCTAGTGACGCCCAGCTCTAAAGGGCTGCAGCAAATCAGAGCAGAACTTAGACCCTAACCCTTTTATTGTATCTTCATTTCTAAACCACTCTGAGTGGTATAAAAGGATTAACAAAGACAGAACATGCCACAAGCAAAGTAAAAGGACGTATGCATTTCTTGACATAACATGCCAATTTTTTGAAAGTATCTGCTGCATTAGCGACATGTCACTAAAAGCCTGTTGAATGAACAAAAGGATTTAAAAAAAAACCCCATTAACAGGTTAAAGAACACTTTTCTTCAAAAACACCTAGAAAGTAATTTGTTCAACAATACATATTTTAATACACTATTTGGTGTGTTTTGAAGGTATTGTTACGTTTATTTTCTTTTTCAATCCTTTTTTATACATTGGCAAAATAAGAGGCTGAATTTATAAAGTGTTCATAACTACTATAGAAGTCTTAACAATAGACATGTACTGCAACAGAAGATAAGGATATTTTTTAATTATCATTTCTGACACAGATTATTATTTAAAATAGTCTGGTTTATGAGAGGAAAGTAATAAGACAAACCTGTAAATAATTGTTGTAAAAATGCTTGCAGTCAGGGAGGCAGACAACATTTGCATAGAAAAGATTTACAAACACAACCTTCACATAGCTCCATCCAAGCAAGCAATTAGAAGCCTAAGCACATTTTTATTTCTCCAGGTAGGTATTTAAACTTACATGTAAGAAAACTTCACTCTTGCCTCATCACTCTCTAGGAATGGTTCTGTTTAGCATGTTTTATGTTATAATTTTAATAAGCAGCTCTCCCTCTGGTTTCTTAGCTTCCCATATAATTATGAAGATATTTGCTGCAAAATAACTACCTGATGTTACATTATTATTATTTCTATTATTGACACTACTATTAATGCAGTATAGGACAATGCCTATCACTCAGTTTACTACAGTATAAACCTTAATCCAACCCCTCCTCTTCTTCTTACTACCACCACTTCATAGTTTTGCATGGTTTTAGTGGAAACAAGTCTTCCCTTATGTGGAAAAGAAATGCTACCTGCTAGTCTTTGGAAACTTAAAACTCTTTGGCCTTTCCTTTGGAAACTTAAAACCCTTTGGGACCATGATGAAAATCCTACCATATAAACTTGGTAAAAGTCACAGAATTCAACTGGTTTAAAATAGTTTTACAGCCATGTCAACATACCAATATATGACAGAAAACCATCTATAATCAAATGCAGTGAACTTTGAGCATCTGCATCACTCAACATGTAGAAACTGTATTTGACCAGCAGTTTTCCTGTCTCAGTACTCTATTTTATTCAACTGGGTTGAATTCTTCCCAATATAGAAATCACCTGCAATAGCTATAGGCAAGGCTTTCAAAAAGCTGTAGACCTTGAATGAACTGATGATCATCTGCTTTCAGGAGAAAAGAATGCTGCACACAAACAAAAAAAGTAGAAGCTAAATCCATGTGAAGTCCTCTTTACATACAAAAGATGACTATTTCCAGTGAGTACCTCCACTGTGCAGTAACAAAGCCTTCAGCATGCAGAAACAAAAGACATCCTGCATTAGGCAACAATCCAATATCCAATTGCTGGGAGAGTACTTTTTTTTCTTTTTTTTTTTTTTTTTGGATAATGGCATACCTGCTTCTTCTCTCTGACTCCTATTCTTGGGGAGGAAAAAAAAAAGCAGGTAGTGAAGAGAGGCTTAGAACCACTGTTCATTGCCATTCTTATCAGATTCTCAAGTTAAAGAAAGTAATACACTCTGAATGCCACCCTGCCAACAGGCTAGCAAACATTCAGATACAAAGATGGTCTAAGGACTCTAAATACAGCTTCTGTAATAAAATACAGAGATCTGAGAATTAATACTAAACATGGCAAACAAATTCCTCTTGTTTCCAGCCTACTGTTCTATCTATCTGCTAGAACATCCCAGATGAATTATTTGCCAAAAACATAACTTTGCATTTGCAGCATATGAGCTTTTCCTTCTTCCTCCCTCTCCAGTGGAGAGCAAATGATCACGGAAGAGATCAGAGCTCTCATGAAACATGCTAACCTGCACAGGCTCTGCCTTCAGGAAGTTTTGAAGTTATACATAAGCCTTCTCTAATTCAATGCCTCATTTGAATGTAAGACCGTAGAAGAGACGACCTGTGACCTGCTGGACTTCTTGGAACATCCTTTCTTCTGCTCCAGCACCAGAGATGAGGCTATTCCAAACACTGTCTTAGGTTTTTTTCCCTGTATTGTAGCCTTTCCTGCATTCAGCTTCTAAACTCACCAAGTTCTTGTTTATGGGTCATAATGACCCTCTCTTTTGTCTGTTCCCCTAGTTTCCATCTGTCCAACCTTCTCCAAATAATGGAAAGGCTAGTAGTTCACTTCTAGTTGGCATACTTGTTCTTTCTAGATCCAGCCTCAGTCAGTTTGTACAGTTGTGACTAGGGAGGTGAAAGTGGTCCCTCAAAGTCCCTTACTAGGGAAGCTTCAGACAACGCATCAGGCAGGAATTGCTGCCAAAGGATCAAGTGACTTCAGAGGACTGCTGAAGATTGGTATATGCCTGTCAGATTTTCTCTGCTCTTTCCCAGACTATAGGAGGACAGCATACTGCTGACACCTACTCACAAGTATTCCAGAGGAATAGGCGGGACAAAACTAGGAAGAAAATGCTCCAGTCCCCAAAGTTGATTCCGTTTATCTTAAAATAATCAAGACCTTACTCAAGTATGAATAACACCTCACTGAAGTTTCTATGTCTACTTCATACGGGGGTGCATGGGGAACATATCCCAGCAAAGCATTTTAAATACTATGGCATTATATTGAAAATGTTTACAGCAGACCAAGTCACTCTCTTACCTGAGGTATAATTGAAATTTTCTTCCGCAAGTCATGGAGTCCTAGCTCTGATGTCAAGTACTTATCAATCCAAATCCTTCCTTCGGGTTCCGCCAAGCGAAAGAGGGCTGCTATCAGAGAGCTCTTCCCAGCTCCGGTTCTTCCCACTATTCCAACCTACAGAGCAAGCCAAGCTTGTACTATTAAACCATGAGCTTTCCAGGATAAATTAATATGTCAAGCAACAGTTTTACGACATCACAGGATTTATAGTAGAACAAGCACCAAATAAAACTTCTTTATAATTAACATTTTTCTGAGAGGAAAAAACCTCCCCCCAAATCAGTTTGGATTCAGGTGACATTTGGATACCCAACAATTTCTTGGATCATATTCAAAGGTGAAAGATTTTCCCTTAATGTGTGGTGTTTTATTGTGTAAACAAGATAAAGTGGCTCCGCATATAGAGTAATGTGATTCAAGGCTGCTAATTTTTATACTAAGCCTGGTTTGCTGGGTGATGTTAGGCAAATCATTTCAGGCATGCATCTACTTCTCAACCCAAAAAAGGACTCCCATAAAGCACTTCGGGAACAATGTATAAGCAGTATTCCCAATTTAAATAAGTGAGACTGATTCTGGTTAGCATGGTTAAGGTGAAGTACTTTAAAGCAGTCAAACTCTAAAAGCCAAAACTAGCAGGATTATAAACTGTATTCGTGCTTCAGACAGCTTCAACAGAGAGGACGTAAGTATTGAAACTACAAGGCCATGTGGCCAAGCTACAATTCCTTTCCAAACAGAAGAAACAGTGAATAATAAAATCACAGTCATTCAGGCTTCTATATTTTCCCAAAGAAAAATCAGAAGCTGTATACAATGTGAAAAAATAATGCTTTCAGAAGAAAGAGGTAGAGACAATGCAAAATATGGGATTGCTAACTTTAATGACGAGGGATTAAGGCCTACAAATATTTCATATGAAACCAACACTTAGGAGAAAGTAGGCCCATTAATAAATGAGAGCAGACATAAAATTAGCGGTGATTAAATACTACTTGAACAGCAAACTTTTTTTTTTTTTTTTTTAAATGTTGTCTTCAGGTAAAGGATTCTTAGAGAAACAATGTACAGTAATCAATTGTATCAGAGAAGGTAATGGGCGTAACCCTCTACACAGATCTGATCTGGCAGGATTTTTTATTTCTTGCACTCAGTTCTAATCGCTACATTTCCAGAAAGAAATCAACACACTGGAAAGAGTTCAGAGAAGTGCAATATAAAATTAATATGGGTTGGAGATACTCATTTGATGAGGAAGGATTTACGAGGATTAAACATGTACAATATAGCCTGGCGAACTGATTGGGGTGCAGAAAGGAGGAAGAAACATGAAAACCTTCATGAGTATACGTACAGACACCAGAGGGCAATTACCCACTGCCTGAGACTCAGATGTATGCAGTTATGACTGCTGGAATTAAATTAAGCACAGGACACATTACATCGAAGAACAAGGAGAAACTTTTTTCTAACAGTCAGAGACACTAAGCTCAGACAAAGCAGCAGTGCCCACATTTGATCACAAATACACGACACACTAAAAAAGTATACTGCAAGGAGCAACTTACGCTGCATAATCTAAAAGGTATTTTCTACTTCTATTTTCTGATTCAAGAGTTCCATCCAACAATTCATTATTGTACCATTGTACATAAACTAATTAACATTTATACAGTGCTTATTATTAAAGATACAGCCTAATCTAAGCAAATCTGTTACAAAAAATGATAAAACGTCTAGTATTCTAAATTATATCAGTGAAACAAAGGAAAAATATTTCTGAACAGTTATACTACAGCTCAGAAAGAAAATGCTGAATGGAGAACACAGACACCCAGAGTTGTGAAAACAAAAGTTCAATTGTTTCTCTGTAAATGTCAGTGATATAAAGTATTGTATTAAGGATATAAAGAAAAAAACATAAAAAAATACATTGATACTTAAAATAAAAATGCAGCTGCTCTGCATATTGTCAAAATCCCACTTTCAGTTTGGCATCAAATGAAAGGACTACGCTCTTCAGTATTTAGAGGAATCTATTTGTATTTTTGGTCCAATTGACTACAGGCTGCTGAAAATTTACATGAATTTGAAACAGCTCTCGGCATACACATTTATTTATTTTTTTTTTAATACATTGTATTCTTCAGAGGCCCGTGTTCATAGCCAGTGCAAATACAGCGAAGGTCTGCAAATGCAAGTCCCAGCCACCTAACAGGAATCACATGGCCCAATGTAAGCCATGTGCGTACGCAGGAGTACACCTGCTATGCTGGGCTCATCATTACTCAAGCGTCACTTGTACTTCAAAGTCGAGCTGCACAAAAAATGAGAGCGAGATTTACAGCACGTCAACTACTCCACTGAAACTGCCCGTGTCTTTGTTATCCCTCGGGCAACCTCCCTTTCGTGCTACGCCGTGAGAGTATTTACGCGAACAGCTGCCACGCCGTAAATCTAGACCCTCGCCCTCCTAACTTTTTCATGTAGCCATCCCCTCAGATTTAGGATCTGTCAGGACAAGGTGCATTTAACAACGTATTCGTCAATAAGCATTCGTAAGCACCCCAAAACAAAGATAGTGGTGTTTAAAACCCAAGGCTGCACACGCTAACCTCCTCCTGCTGCAGCTACAGTAGCTGAAGAGGTTAATCGCTCACAGCGAGCTGCTGGCAGAGCTCCTTCCCGACGCGAGCACTCCGTGGTCTGTCTGGCAGACTAGGCTACGTTAGCAAAGGTGATTAAAACGGAGGGTCCTTCCTAGCCTGCTTTGACTGTAGGGAAATACTGAACGCTGAGACAAGCAGATCACAAGAGAACCTAACCCGCCAGTGACCTGCTAGTAATCATGTCCTCCATTCTCACTGTACCTACACCTTCCCAAACTGGGTGTTGGGGTGGCTACAAGAAAAACACAAGCACGGCAGAACTTTAAGCTCATTCATCCTGCCAGTGGCACTGCACCCACCAGAAGTCTGTATGAGCCAGGGCTCTGAACAGGCATAAGAGCTCTCACTGACAGCCACATGAGCAGAATCCCTAGCGGATCTGGAAACCTGGTTCTGAAGAGACGCTTCTCCATAATTAAAACCAATATAAGGAGCACAGATGCTTGGGAGATTTATTTCACACAGTGGCAGTCTACTGCAGTATTGTGCAAAACATCACAGAAAACAAACACGAAGTTCTTGGCAATAGTTTCAAGCTGGGCAAATTCACTTCAGGATGACAAAACCACAGCATAACCACTCAGCAAAAATAAATACCCCCAGTCATCCCTCCCCCTCCTGCTCCCACCAAGGATTGAGTCATACATTGCTAGTATCTCTTGCTTCCGTTTTTTATTTTATTTTATTTCTGTCTCTCACTAAGAAATGTAAATCATCTTGTCTGCTATTACATTGGAGTGATATATAACAGCTAGAGAGATGGCCCATAGGCAAGAAAAGTAGAGAGTAGATAAACATCCCTTTTGCTCTTCTTCTTAAACATCATTTTTAACTCACCCATACCTAATTCCATGAGATCATCTCCATGCAGCAAAGTTGGGTTGAATTCTTGTAACACGCATGTTATTAAAAAGGTCCACTTGAGGAACGAAACAGGTTTGGGACTGAATGGAAAAGCATGTTACAAATGAGGCCATGGCAATGACTGTAGAGAGTTGAACCAGCCTCCTAGGGAAGATATCCTAATCAAAAAAGTACATGTGCATTTGAAATGTAGCAAAGCACGAATTAACACTGCAGGGCTCTAATTTAATTTTGTCTGTGGGGGAGACCTTCCCTGCAGCACTCTTTCAATTGGGATAGTGTCAAAATTGGGGAAGAAGAGTCAAATTTGCAGAGGAGGAAGAGTTTTATTTCTATGTTTCTTTTGGCTACCAATCTAATTAACAGCAACAGTTAATTGGATTGGTAGCCGAAAGGAACTGAAATAAAATTCGCAATTCTAAAGTTATTCAACTGATTTGTGTTTCTTTTTTCTCTCTTCCATTCAGGGCTCTGTGCAAGAACGTGTACATTCCTTGTTTTCAATTGTCTCTGCTCACCTTGTCTGTTGACATCCTTCGTTCCATTTATGTTCCCTCTATTGAATCCCCAATTTCCTAATGCAGCTCCATTTGCTTTGGATTTGAACAAACATTTTGGGCTTAGTTGGTATTTTGAATGTCTGCCACTTTCTGATGAAACCCAAATTTTATCAGAAAATTATCAAACATGTTTAATCCTTTGTTTTGACAGACAGAAATGTCACGTTCCCAGATGCATTTACGCTACACTTGCAGGACATAAACAGGCTCCAAATTTTGTTATTAAATACAACTAAGGCTTATATTTTAAAAGAACACTTACTAATTTCCTAACATCCATATATCTTATAATGTATTTTTATCACACAGCTTCTTGCCAACTTATCATTTTTGCTTAATTTCTGTGAATGGCCTAAGACAGCTATATACATACCTTTTCTTTTGGTTTAATTAAAACAGACAAATGTCTTAACACCAAAGGTCCATCTAGACTGTAAGTGAAGTTAACATTTTCAAATGCTATCATTCCTTGGCTTGGCCATTCAGGTGGTGGATGCTTGTTGGTCTCCCAAGGAGCTTCTTTTTCAAGTTCTGTGTATTCCATTACTCTTTCTACTGATATCATCTAAGGGCAGGAAAGACGACATATATACACAAATTTCAGCTTATTGCAAATATTGCACGCATATATATAGGTGTGCATGTATTTTTACTGTAAAGATTCAATGCAAATTTTTCCAGTTTTTCTTTTAAGCACAGATAAGAGTATTTGTTACCATCCTATGCTTACTTTATACAACTGAAAAAGTAGAAATGCATCTCATGTCCTACTACAGACCCAAATCTATCATGATACATAAATCCATACATAAGCATTCATTTCTAATCAGTGGGATTAATTACAAATCTAAGTATGTGCATAAGTATTAAGAAATTTAAGCTTTGAGAGTTGTCTGTCAGTCTTGGCTAAGATAACACCATTTCATTGTGTGTTGGGAAGACAAAGCTAAAAATGAAACTGCCATATGAGCTACAGGCAGACGTACGACAACTACTAGCATCGAGTTACTGGCTTCATCATCCCTTTTTTTTGTCCTCATCATCACCGCTCTGCTCACCCCCAGCAAATCTTTTAAATATGTTTGTCACAAGCAACTCCACGATCCAAGATAGCTGTCACCATATTATTAGTGACTTCTATGCAATAAAACTTGTTTTCCTATGTATTTTATGCCAGATATGAAAGAAACTGCAATATTTGCTGATGGCTCTAATCTTACGGGAAGGAGGAGAAAAAGAAGTTGAGCTATCTAGACACTTTTTTCCCCTTAGGCAAAAATATCTGCTTAGGCTCTGCTGTGCATCCTCACCCATACATTTTCTCAATACAATTAACTGTATTAATGTTATCCACTCACAGATGGATTCTGAAAAAAAAAAAAAACATCATAGAGATATCCAGTAGGCTTATCTTGCCTGGAGTGGCTTTAAGGGCAGAAGTCACAAGGCAGCAAGTTCTCTAAGCTCATTGCCACCCACCCTTTCCACATTACAAAATAAGCTCCAGGGAAAAGCATACAAAGAAGGAAGGACAGAGTAGAACAGAGAGGAAATGTTCTTGCCTCCCCCAAATGTAGTCAGCCTTTAATAACAAGGGATTTTTGGTGGATGTCCACCTGTCAAAGAAGTTGATGCTAATCATAGCTCCACAAAATGATCAGCATTCCACAACAAAGCCAGCTTAGTGAATGGCAAGCCTTTCTCCTCCAAAGTATTTCTAAATCACAGCCTCCAAGAGAGTAACTCACTACATAGGAGTCCCACAGATTCACACTTCCAAAACTTCCCAACTGGTATGAAAAAGCTTAAAGCTTTCTTCCTGTTTCTCACCAAAGTCTGTCACCCCTAGTTTATTCATGTTTGAAACATGCTCTGAAGAAGCAACATGCTAGACAAAGAAATACAAATCTAACATTATTATTATCTGTTATTAAACATGGCTTTGTGGCTTCTACAAAAGGACTACATGTATTTCCTAGACAATGGTCAGCAAATCATATTTACAAGTAACTCCAGTTGTCAACAGAACACAAAAATCCCCAGGTTCATGCTCAGTAGGTTCTTTTTATAGTCTTTTTTCTTAATATATTAATTTAAGAAAGTAAATAGACAAACTAGAACATGCTAGTGAATACTGTAAATTGGTGGAAGGCATTTTACTTTACATATTTTGGAAAACACACAATCCTCTCAGCTGAATATAAACAAATACTTTCAAATATTTGTTAACTTACAACAAATTAAGAAGAAGATAAAGCTTTACAACAAATTCACAGGACCCTAAAAATGCCATGAGGGATATAAATCAAATTTTTAAATGCAACAACAAATAATAATAAATTAAAAATGCCAAATCTAAAAGAATCATTTAAAAAAAACCCTTACTGATAGAGAGGGATTAATTTCTTGTAATTTTAGCAAGTTGCAATGCAATTGTCTACATTGTAACTAGACAGTCTCCTTTCTGCTGTAAAGGGAGGTTATGAAGCCTCCCTTACTATGAATGGAGAGAGACAGTCACTGGGCACAATTCATCTCAACAGACATTCAAAATCAGTCAGACAAATTATACCC
>JANHGO010000033.1:8472219-8513129 GCA_024606505.1 Aquila spilogaster | reverse complement strand
TTTGGACAGCTAACAAACACATACAGCTATTAATTAGGTCACAGTTGTTTCCTCACAAGTCTTTTGTTCACTTTACTTGTAGAGAACACCAACATATCCATTAGACTTGTGGGGAGGTATTCACCAGTGAAGAAAATATTTATTTATTATACCTTAAATGCTTGCAATTACGTGACTTATTATGGCAGTTCTGCTGGTTTCTCTCTTCGTAAGTAAACTATAATCACTCAGTTCACAATCTGCTGTACTCTATTCCTCAGAACATCACTCACCTCAGTAGATCCAATTGTTTCACTTTGCATACTTTGGGCTACCATTGTACCTCAGTCACAGATTTTAAAATGCTCTGGGCATCCAGTTAAAAAAAAAACCACCACACAAAATAACACTGAAAGAATTAACAAACTTCATTTTAATATAAAAAGAAGTTTCATAAATATTTTTTAAAGTTACCACTGAGAGGATATGGGTAATTTCTGCTTGACACACAGTTAAATTTGAGTTCCACTCACAAATACGCTTTTCCTACTATGTAAGTTACTTCATTAACTGACTGTGAAGAAAATGTCTGCAATGGGCTCCAGTTGCTACTGCAGAAAATTGCAAAACTGCAGACAGCGCATCATTTCAAGGACACAAACCAGTCTGACCTCCTGACAGCTGAGGGAAGACCACTGCCTTTATGAAAATTATCAACAAGTATATACTTTTCATTTTCTATGTGTGTGCAAGGCATCATAGGGCAGGCACCATGTGATGCTTCACATTCGCTGAGTATACCACTGTTCCGTTGGGAACAAAGATGGCAGAGGCCGCTGGATTGGTAGTACTTCATCTTTTCTGTTTGAACCTTGCTTTAGAAAGCTGGCCATGTTCAATACCTCACCAGTCTAGCTCCACTTCTCCAACCAACACCCTTGCCTGAGGGCAGCTGCTGCTTCGTTACCACCAACATCTCCTGCCCCAGAACCTCTACCACTTCCTTCTCACACACTCCACACCACTAAATATTGCACTGCTTCTCTCAGCCCACCGAGACTGAATTAATAAACTTGACCGAATCCAGCTGACTCTGTCCAGAGCACTTGGGTGTGTCTTCACTAGTACCGACAGAGATTATTTGCTTAAGTCTGCTGTTGCACCTCACCTGCAATGGGTTTGTGCCTGGCAGGTTGGAAACCACAGAATGAGAAAATGTAAGCAGTCTTTTCAGGTCATTACTACTACAGTTTCATGAGTTGCCTGTCACAGCACCTAGGATAACTAGGATAAGTCTAAAGTTACAACTTAAACTTCTGACCATTTCTCAATCAAAGGTAAGGAGAGTGAACAAAACAGGATAAGAAAAATAATAATTTAAGCTGTTAACTCTTACCATAATTCTGTCACTGTCGATAATGGTGTTCAAGCGATGTGCAATGGTCAGAACTGTGCACTGAGCAAACTTTTCACGGATTGTCTTTTGAATGAACTCATCCGTTCTGAAACACAGTAAGAGCAGTGCAGTCAAAAATAAGATGTTTGCAAGGATAACTTAATGGCAGGCAGCTTTTATGACTTCATCAAACATGACTGTAAGCAGGAAATGTGCTTATGAGGTCATTACAGTGCTTCTTCCTGGAGGCATACCATGAAACATAATCCAAAAGCTTTGGTTGAGGAGAAAAAAATTTCTTCTTGGAAGTAGAACAGTAAGTTTCACTTCAGGAGTCTAGCTTTCCAGGCTTTAACTACAGAAGAAGGGACATTCCTTTTAGCAGAGTGAGGTATTCCTACAGATTTCTATACAAAAAATGGTAACTGTTATTTAAGGTTTAGTTTGTGCAAGCTGTGAATAAAAGTCAGTGAAAGTAAATATCCTTCATTGAAAATGAAGACAACCTATAACTAAGATTCTTCATTTCAACTGCAAAAGTGGATTAAATTACAGATCTGGTTGGTAAGCGAAGTTACAACTACAGTAGCTCCAGGACTTGAGTACAGAATGGCATGCTCAACATCAAGTGTTGATTGGCACAAAGTCCAAGGAAAGGGATAGAATCATGGAATTCCTGAGTTGGAAGATATAAAAGCTTTCAAGCTAAGGGTCTCAATCTACTACATGAATTAGTCTCCTAAGGAAGGGTATCAGATTGCCTTGAATGCCTCCAGTGATGGGATATCCACAACCTCTCTGGGCAACCTGTTCCAGTGCGTCACCACCCTCTGAGTGAAAAACTTCCACCTAACATCCAACCTAAATCTCCCCTGTTTTAGTTTAAAACCATTCCTCCTTGTCCTATCACTATCTACCTGTGTCATTCCCCCTCCTGTTCATACGCTCCCTTCAAGTACTGGAAGGAATATATACAAGAGACATTAGGAATATACAAGAGACACTAAAATGTTCTTTAGTTGTATAAACAAATATTAATACAAAAGGCCTGTAATAATGATAATTCAAGAGACTATACAGAAGAAGCATTGATATCACCTAACTTAAAGCACTGCAGTTAAATTTGAAAATCTATGTAATCCTCCCTCAAGTCAATGAAATGAGGAAAGGCATGGCTGGAAGCTGAATCAGAGCACCTGAATGAGGCAGCCATCAGGTAATGAATGCCCTCTATAGGCACCTGACAGCCCACAGTGCACCAGAAGCCTTAGTTCCCATCATGGGCACAAAGCCAGGTCATGTGAATATGCATATATTGTGCATCAGCCTTCAAAAAGATGATGAGTGGCAACAGTGGAGAAAAAAAGGCAGTGTGGGAACACAGGTACAGAAATTAAAATTATCATCCAAGATCAAAGTAAGACATAAACTGCTCAAAATGTATCGGTGTTAGTGAGACCAGGGATGTTGCAGCCTAGAATTCAGGCACATGAAGGCATAGGTCTCATTTTCAGGATTCCTATTAAAACAGAATACTGTACTTCTATGCAATGATTAGACAACAATAAATGCTCTACATAGAGCTCAGAAGATGTCTAGATAAACTAATATATTCAGGGGCCATGTTAACTTCAATTAGTTGCTTGCAAAGCCTTAATTCTTCGAATTGTTCTAAGTAACTGAGAAATTAAATACAACAGCACAAAGACCCACACAGAACACACCCTCCTCTGACAAACCATTATTTTCTAGATAGTAGTACATTCAATCTGTCTGGACATGACAAATATTTGGTACTGTCTCATAAGTTAAGCAAAAAGAACTGTTCTGTTTCCACCATGGCAGGAGGCACTAACAACAAAAAGGAGAAGCAGATAACTTCAGAAGTATAGGATGACTTGAGGAATGGAGTAACTATTGTTTCCATAGTTCACAGTACGATTTTGTGAATCCGAACACAACTTCTGTTATAAACCGTTTAAGCAGCCAGCAGGACAAAGGAAAAGACAGATCACTGCTGATAACAGGACAAATGATGGGAGAGAGAAGGAAGATAGAAACAGTTAAGTAAGAGTTCCTATGCACGCTTACTGTCATCCTCTTATGGAGAAAGAAACATTTATGCTCTGTCACAAATTGGACAAGACAGAGCATTTTTAGACAAGAATTCAGTTTTTGCCAAAATTGTTACTGCAGCCTGGACCACTGGACCAGTTTGGAGCATGACACAGTCCTTCCTTGACCATCTACCACATTTACTACCAATAGTTTAGCAATAAGAACACTCATTAAGGAAATGAGAGGTCTGAGATTCTTGGTAGCTCAATCCTTCTGCTACTATTTCCTAAAAGAAGAGTCAGGAAAGATTTAGGAAAATCTGTCTCCTCTATTCAGCACGAGTGAGGTCATCCCTCGAGTACTATGTCCAATTCTGGGGTCTCCAGTATAAGCATATACAAGCGTAATGGGAAGAATCCAACAAAAGACCACAAAGATGATTAAAGGACTAGAGCACCTCCCCTATGAGGAAAGGCCAAGAGAGATGGAACTGTTCAGCATGGAGAAGAGGAGGCTTGAGGCGGTTCTTATCCATGTCTATAAATACCTGAAGGGACAGTGCAATGAAAATGGAACCAGGCTCTTTTCAAGGGTGTCCAGTGACAGGACAAGAGGTAATGGCTACAAACTGGAACACAGAAGGTTTCACCTGAACATCAGGAAACACTTGAGCCCTGTGTGTTAACAACCTTCTTAAAAAAGGGATTTGCTTAAAACTCCACTAGCATGTATACTTCTATCAGATCACAACAGTGCTACCACCCCACTGCTAACACGCTTTTTTTTTGCTGTCTTCTCAGCAGTGCCTCAATGATCTGACCACTGTTTATTTCAACAGAGAAAATCATGGCCACACACAATAACACTCAGTAGGGAAGAGGCAATGGTTAATAACAGTCTGCAATGAATAGCAAAATGGAAACAAAAGCTTCAGTACTACCTGGAATAATGCAAAGAAAGCCTTTTTCTTTCATTATAGTCAATCTCAAGGTGAGGTTTCCTACAGAGCAAGTAAGGAGCACAGAAAACTGCAGTTTGCTCGGGAACTTCAAAAATAACTTTTAAAAGAGCTTAAAATGATTTTCAACTCTCAGGTTATTCCTACTGTTATCTCAGTAGAATGCGAAATCCTTGAACATCCCTGTCCTCTGCACTCATTTATTATACCTTCTTTTATTACATGCATTCTTTATAGCGCCATCCCTTCCTGCATTTCCATTAAGAAAACAATTCTCATCCTTGAGAGGCTGGAGAGTAGCCCTGCAGAACAGCATCGGAGGGTTCTGGTTAATGCCAACTTGAATCTGTATCAGCAGAGTGCCCTGGAAGCCAAAATTGGCCAAAAGGGCCAACTGTACCCTTGCGTGCATCAGGTACAGCACTGCCAGCCAGGAGAGGGAAGAGATTGTCCTGCTCTGCTTTGTGCTGTGCAGCCTCATCTTGAGCACTGTGTGCAGTTTCAGGTGCCACAATATAAGAAGGACATCAAGTTATCAGAGAGTGTCCAGAGGAGGGCTATGAAGGTATTGAAGGGTCTAGAGGACAAGATATACAAGAAACAACTGAAGTCACTTGGTTTGTTCAGTCTAGAGAAGAGGAGGATGAGGGGAGGTCTCATGGAAGCCTACAGCTTAGAATTATAGAATCTTCTGTGTTGGAAGGAACCCCTAAGGGTCATCAAGTCCAACTCCCCTGCAATAAACAGGGACATCAACAGCTAGATCAGGTTGCTCAGAGCCCTGTCCAGCCTGACCTTGAACGTCTCCAGGGAGGGGACTTCCACTACGTCTCTGGGCAAACGCACCACTCTTACTGCAACAAACATCCTCCTTATACTCAATCTAAATCTCCCCTCTTTTAGTTTGAAACCATTTCCCCTTGTCCTATCACAAGAGACCCCACTAAAGAGTCTATCCCCTTCTTTCTTGTAGCCTCCCTTCAGATACTGAAAGGCCACTCTCAGGTCTCCCCAGAGCCTTTTCTTTTCCAGGCTGAACAGCCCCAGCTCTCTCAGCCTGTCCTCAAAAGAGTGGTGTTCCATCCCTTGGATTAATTTTGCGGCGCTTCTCTGAACGTGCACCAACAGGTCCATGTCCCTCCCGCACTGAGGACTCCACATCTAGATGCAGTACACCAGGTGAAATCTCAGCAGTGCAGAGTAGAGTGGCAGGATTACCTCCCTTGTCCTCCTGACCATGCATCTTTTGATGTAGCCCAGGATATGGTTGGCCTTCTGGGCTGCAAGGGCAAGTTCTCATGAGCTTCCTCATGAGACACTATATGATATGCCAATCGGAGCAGTCAGTCCTCCAGAAAAGTGCCAGAGCATTTCTGTCCTTTTTTGAAGGCATAAATGGCCCCTTTGTGGTGTCTACCCACACTGAGAAAGCGGCCAAGCAAGTGCCAAGGGATTCCATTGTCCTCTTCAGTGCCACATCATAAACCAAATATGCAACTGAACAGCAAACCACGGCTGCTGGATGACAGAAACTCAACCTTAATCTGATAATATGAAAATGGGAACCATGAGACTCCCCATTACAAAGAACAGTACAGTAAGAAAGCAAAAAGAAAACACAGGTAGTCTTCTCATCAGTGCTCCCGGTTAGGGGAATATGGAGGGAAAGGGCTGATAGAATTAAGAAAAACAATAAATGGTTAAGGGAGTGGTGTCATGAACAGAGCTTTGGCTATTTATGTCATTGAACTAGTTTTGAGAAATCTGATCTTCTGGGGGAGGATGAGTTTCATCTCTCAGAGAAGGGGAAGACCATTTTTGGCAACAAGCTTTCCAACTAAATCAGGAGGGCTTTAAACTAGAGTTGCTGGGGAAGAGGATCCTCAAACCATTCCACTTTGAGGTTGATGACGGTAATGGATGCCCCGGGCCTGGAGTTGGATCACAGGCCAGTAAGACAGCACTTAAGGCGCAGGATAAGGGAACTCCACTTGGTAAATAAGCCTCAATGGAAGCCCAACTCAAATGCCTGTACACTAATGCACGGAGCATGGGGAACAAGCATGAAGAGTTGCAGGCATGCACATGCCTACAGGGCTATGATGTCACTGACATCACTGAGACATGGTGGGATGGCTCTCATGAATGGAAAGCAGGAATAAATGGGTATAAACTCTTCAGGAAAGACAGGCAAGGGAGAAGGGCAAAGGGTGTTGCCCTCTGCATCAACAACCAGCTGAAGTCCATGCAGCTCCTCCACCTAGAGATAGAAGAGGAGCTTACAGAGAGCTTACGGGTTAGGGTTAAAGGGAAGGAGACATCGTAGCGGGAGTCTGCTACAGGCTGCCTGATCAGGAAGACAGAGTAGATGAGGCCCTCCATAAACATATAGGAGCAGCTTCACGTTCACCAAGCATGGCCCACTTGGGGGAACTTCAATCACTCCAATATCTGTTGGAGAAATAACACAGCAGGGCACCAGAAATTGAAGAGGTTCCTGGAATGCGTTGATGATAACAGCTTCTTCCAAGTGGTACAGGAACTCATGAGAAAAGGTGCTATGCTGGAATTTGTCCTCAGTGATGAGAAAATGGTGGAGTTCAAGATCCTTAGGGTGCCAAAGATGGTGCGCAGCAAGCTTGCTACTCTGGACTTCAGGAAAGTTGAACTCTTCAGGGAACTGCTTGGCAGGGTGACATGGGACAAAGCCCTGGAGGGAAGAGGGGTCCAAGAAAGCTGGTCAGTATTCAAGGACCATCTCCTCCAAGCCCAGAAGCAGAGCATTCTGAGAAAAAGGAAGGCAAGCAAGAATGCCAGGAGGCCTCTGTGGATCAATAAGGAGCTCCTGGATTGACTTAAGCACAAAAAGAACATCTGTAGGGAGTGGAAGCAGGAAAGGGTTACCTGGCAGGACTACAAAGGAGCTGTCTGAGCAGCCAGGGATCAGGTTAGGAAAGCTAAAATCCAGATAGAATTAAATCTAGCCACAGACAGAAAGGGGAATAAGAAGAAATTCTACAGGTATATCAGTGATAAAAGGAAGGGCAGGGAAAATGTGGGCACTCTCCAGAAGGAAACTGGAGACCTGGTCACAAGGGACAGGGAGAAAGCTGAGGTGCTCAATAACTTCATCGTCAAGGTGCTCTGTCTTCACCGGCAAGGGCTCTAGCCACGCCGACCAGGCTGCAGAAAGCAAAGGTAAGAACTTTGAGAAGGAAGATCTGCCTGCTGTAAGTGAAGATCAGGTTCGAAACCATCTAAAGAACCTGAAGGTGCACAAGTCCATGGGACTCAATGAGGTCCATCTACAGGCTCCAAGGGAATGGACGGATTAAGTTGCCAAGCTGCTATCCATCATATTCGAAAGGTCATGGCAGTCTGGTGAAGTTCCCACTGACTGGAAAAAGGGAAACATAACCCCCATTTTCAAGAACTGGAAAAAAAAGAAGATCCATGGAACTACACGCCAGTCAGTATCACCTCTGTGTCTGGCAAGATCATGGAGCAGATCCTCCTGAAGGCCCTACTGAGGCACAAGGAAAATGAAGACGAGGTGATTGGTGGTAACCAACATGGCTTCACCAAGGGCAAGTCATGCCTGACAAACTTGGTGACCTTTTATGATGGAGTTACAGCATCAGTGGATAAAAAAAGAGCAACTGTCATCATCTACCTGGACTTGTAGAAACCGTTTGACACTGTCTCGCATGACATCCCGCCACCAAATTGGAGAAAAATTGATTTGATGAATGGACCACTCACTGCATAAGGAATTAGCTGGATGGTTGCACTCAGAGAGTTGTGGTCAACAGCTCAGTGTCCAAGTGGAGACCACTGACGAGTGGCGCTCCTTAGGGATTGGTGCTGGGACCGGTGGGTGTTATTTAACATCTTTGTAGGCGACATAGACAGTGGAATCGAGCGCACCCTCAGCAAGTTTGCAGACAACACCAAGCTGAATGCTGCAGTTGACACACTAGAGGGAAGGGATGCTATCCAGAGGGAACTGGACAAGCTTGAGAGGTGGGCCCATGCCAACCCCCACGCAGTTCAACAAGGCCAAGTGCAAGGTTCTACACCTAGGTTGGAGCAATCCCAAGCACAGATACAGGTTGGGCAGAGAATGGCTTGAGAGCAGCCCTGAGGAGAAGGATTTGATGGTGTCAGCTGAGGAAAGATTCAACATGAGCCGGCAATGTGCACTTGCAGCCCAGAAGACCAACAGTATCCTGGGTTGCATCAATAGAAACGTGACCAGCAGGTCAAGGGAAGTGATTCTGCCCCTCTACTCTGCTCTTGTGAGACCCCCACCTGGAGTACTGAGTCCAGTTCTGGGGCCTCCAACCCAAGAAGGGCAGGGAGCTGTTGTAGAGGGTCCAGAGGAGGGCCACAAAGATGATCAGAGGGCTGTAGAACCCCCCCTATGAGGACAGGCTGGGAGAGCTGGGGCTCTTCAGCCTAGAGGAGAGAAAGCTCCAGGGAGCTCTTACAGAGGCCTTCCTGTACCTGAAGAGGGCCTGCAGGAAAGCTGGAGAGGGACTCTTTAGATGGGCATGTAGCAACAGGACAGGGGGAAACAGTTTTAAACTGGAAGGGGGTAGATTAAGACTAGATATTAGGAAGAAATTCTTTACTGTGAGGGTGGTGAGACACTGGAACAAGTTGCCCAGTGAGGTTGTTCCCCTCCCTGAAAGCATTCAAGGCCAGGCTGGATGGGGCTGGTCTAGAGAGAGGTGCCCCTGCCTATAGCAGGGGGGTTGGAAATAGATGATCTTAAAGGTCCCTTCCAATCCAAACTATTCTATGATTCTAAGAAAAATTGGTGGTATAGCTGTCCCTCTGGCACTGTGGGCTGAAGATCTAACAGCAAGTTTCATAGCAACTCAGGACCTGGTATATCCAGAATTAGCTGACTGCGTAAAAAGAAAAACATCTAAAGAGCAAGTATAAGCACAGTCTGAGTGAGAAGCAATCAAGCTGCTGAAAGAAATGCTGGATAAGTCGTTATCTTTGGTCTAATGTCATCCTGGGATTGTCCTGAAAGCATATCTCACACTAAAGAATTCCTGAGTGGCCCTGGAGAAGGCCACACATGCTGATAACTTCTCCAAAAGGGAAACAAGTACAGATAGCAATTAGATGTAATAAAAAGTTAAATTTTACAAGGTTAAGCTGACTAACAAACTGAACTGTGTGCAATGACTGTTTTTAAGCAGACTCGATGAACGTCTTTTGTGCAAACGTGGCAGTGACTGAATTTACAAGTAGCAGAAACACAGGTTAACACCTACTGCTATGTACACAGTACACAGAAAGCTCAGTATTAAAAACAAGTCTCAAAGACTACAGATTTTGTTTCAATATACCACCAAAGTGACAGCAGAAACATTTTTCAGCTCTTCTGCTCCAGATTTCAAATCACTTTCCCAAATCACTTAACTGCTATAAAATTATTCCATTCTTAGGGATAAAAATTCCGGCTTCAGGACCAAAAAGATAAATTCATTACATACAACATGCAAGCACTGTGACTTAGAGGAACCTTCTTTATAGTAAATTCCTCCTCTCTCTTACAACAGCACTGCCACCCCTCCAGTATGCAGGATACCCAGTACCCACGTGAGGTGCAGGGTACTTATGGGAGCTCAAAGATGTAAAAAGAAGAAAGGTGCACTCCAAATTCCATCCCTTTATTCTTTTGCTCAGCTTCTCTGAACAGCAAAGATGAATGGGTTAGCCAAGCTGAAGAACCACGGTGAAGGGTTTCTCAGCCCTGGGGAATGTCATATCCACTGCCTCATGCCATTTCACCCACTCTTCTCCTTCTCCCACCCTCAAATCCTGTCTTCTCACATTTGCTTCCAGGTTGAATTGGAGGTGGACATGGTTGCAGCAGTGGTCAAGGTAAAAAAAAATGAAGAGCCAGAAAAATAAAAAATGAAGTATAATCTCTAAAGCCAGCAGCAGCTCCCCATGGTTTTCTATTCCAGGTGCTTGATACAATAAGTGCTTACCATCAGGATAGGATAGAGACAAGAGTGCCAGGTACGGGGGTTGTGCATCACAAGAGAAGGAGGTTTTCTTTACATTCCAAAAATGCCTCCCTTACTGCTCAGTTAAGCAACACACATCAGCATTTCCTGATGAGCATCCCATCAGATTGCACAGCTGGAAAATACTTTGCTCTAGTTTTAGCAACCCATTAAGAAAAAGGTAATAATGACTGTAATGCAAACTGAATTCAAAGGAGAAGTTCCAAGTTATTATTTGTATTGTTATGCATAGAGTTGATACAAACATTTACCTTATTATAATATATATTGCAGCACACATTAATCAAGATTAATTAAATGGATAGTGCAAGTTGAGAACACACACGTTAGATGCCAAAATAGGGAGGATGAGTAAGATGGTATTAAATTTCCACAGCTATGATTAATCATAGTTAATCTATCAATGCTCAGCCAAAAATAAACTAATAGTCAAAAAAAGAAAAAAAAATGTCAAAGTAAAATAAAACTAAATAAAATAAAGAACCTCTGGAAAGGGAATGCACTTCTCTAAAGGTTTTAGAAATACACTGTCAGCTGAACTGCAAAGCTACCCTAGTGGCACCGTTTCTCCCCCAAGAAGATGTTATAAAAATGAGTCACGCCCAGATGACATACAAAATCCTTAATGCATCTGTTTGAGGGACTTGCTGTGTTATTGTCCTCTTTGGACTTTGAATTCCCCCTCAAGCCATAGTTTGTTGGAACTATATATTCAGTTCAGACTAATTGATGCAGTACGTTTGCAGTATTGTTTCCAAAATATTTCCACCAGCGTTTCAAAAATTAGCAGTGGGGGTACTTAGCTATTGGAACAGTTTAACAAGGGCTGTTATTGAAAGTTTCTTTCTATTGAGGTTAGATGTCCTCCTAGAAGTACGATCTAGTTAAAATAGGAATGAATTCAGGAAAGTGTTGGCCTAAGTTATACAAGACATCCTTTAATAATCTTCAAATCTGTTTTGCAGTTCCTGTGGTCTTTAGGATGGCTTACCTTTCTCCCCCTATTTTATCTGTAAATTACTACACTGGTATCTGAGCCATCTGAAGTGATAGCATCTCATAATCACATTGTTTTGCTTATAACCACTTTTTACCTTTTTGGGGGGAAGGTTGAAGGGGGAGGAAGGGGGGCTAATTTATTAATTTATTATTTTTTCCAGCAGATATTTATTCCTAGGATCAACAGGATTCAGCTTAGTTTCATGGCAATTCTAACATCACTGATCTCCATTTCCAGGCAAGTTCTTGTCTATCCCTGCAGGAGAAATATACTTTGAATGTTCATCTTCCTACTCTACAGAATGCGTTGAAATTAGGGATATTTTGGGCACATATCCAGTTTATATCATCTGCTCTGGATCTAAAGCTCAGTTGCCCCATTACGAATAGATGACTATGATAGTATTGTGGAAAACATAAAACAGCAATACAAACTACAAGAAACAACGCATTTAAGTTCATTTCTACAGTACAGGTGATCAAACTAAAAGAACAAACACCTCATCTTAACGTAGCATTTTGGTTTTTACCTTGGGTCCACATTTGCTGTTGCTTCATCAATGATAAGGATCCGATTTTTTTTTAGAACCGCTCTGGCAAGACACACCAGCTGTCTCTGACCAACACTAAAATTAGACCCAGATTCCGCCAGCTGTGTCTCCATTTTATTAGGGAGATCTTCCACAGCCTCTTTCAGTTGCACCTGTTGACATGTCAACATATTGTAGGATGAGTAACTCCCTTTTAAATCAGCTATTGTATGTCTGATGACACAATAATAAGTATGCAAGATTTACCTTTTATATTCTGGCACAAAATGACTAAGTGCCAAGTTGGATTACACAGTGTCAGTTATTAGAATTCTAAAAACATTAAAGCGTATTGTTAAGAATCTATTAATGTTCATTAAAACTAAGATACGAATCAAAATGTAACCAAAACATCATCCCAAGGGATAATTTCTTCATAAAAGGCTTATGTAACAATATACATGTCTACACACATGCACAAATAACACACATTGACAAACACAGACACAACGGTCTACCTTTTTCCATCAACAGCTATGCCCTTATCAAACCTTAGGAAAACATCTAAAACCTAATGCACACAAGCACAATAGTGTAATTTGGCTTGTAAACATCAGATCTACATTATTAGATTTAGTAAATCACCTCTTCCAAGGCATTCCACAGTTCTTCGTCAGTGTACTCATTGAAAGGATCTAAGTTTTTCCTCATTGTCCCAGTGAACAATACAGGCTCCTAAAACCAAGTAAAATTAGCATTCTATTATAAACACAGGTTTTATATGACAATAAGTAAGCTAATAACAGTCAGAATTAACCCACAACACAGAAATACCCTACAACAAGCTATCTTTTATGAAACACGTTAAAGTACTTAACACATTGACAAGGAGGGAAAAAATTAAATATTCAGATATTCAGTATGGAGATAATTTACCAAACAGAGTACGCCTATTTGCAAATTGCTGTACACAGTTATGTCGGTTCTCAAATGGGCATTTACATGACACTGTTTTGATGCCACAAGCTATATATATATATATATATATATATACACTTACATGCGATCACTGCTACCCTGGCATTGTTAATGAAAACCAAAAACTGCTGTCAACGGGCTCAGACTCCTAAATTATGTTTGGGTAGTTTTGAAAATTTGTGTTTACACTAAATAATACAGAGATGAATTAAAGAGTTCCCAATGCTGTCTTTGTTCTTTTCTTCGCCCCCCCCCCCCCTTCCCCCTTCATTTCATACCATAAATGCCCTTCAGTTTTACCAGAAGAGCCTAAAATAAGTAACTTTTACCATTTCAATTCAATTTAAATCTTCCTACGCATATATATTACCTATACTCACAAAGAAGTTAATCTATACACCTGCAGCATCATATCAAGCTTACTCAGAACCAGAGTACAGCTAGGCAAAGATCTAACTCAAAATAAACCACTGAGTTAAACCAATACAGTTTCCCATTAAGGTGCCAGTGTGGGTTTACCAGTGGTCAAAGCAGCCACTGTTCTACTTCAGTTCCCATTCAAACAAGTAATAGATCATTAATTACATGGACGCAAACCAATGTACATTGAAAAAACATGATGTTTGAGAAGCTGGAAGATGATTTGTGGTCCAATGTTCCCTGAGCAACAAGTACTCACTAAGGTGATTTGTCAGACCTGAGAATCATGCACTGATACAACTAAATTAATATTATACAAAGACAACAACTGAAAAGCTTTAATGGTGCTAATCGTAGAAGGAGACTACTTGTCACATGATCAGAATTTTGTTTAATTTGGAGAAATCTTATTACAAATGTTTTCTTTTTTACCCCTATAAAAGGATGCCTAAGCTTGTATTTCATTACTTCAGCTTATGCCAAGATTACTCTCTTAACTGACGCCCCACCTAACCCTAGCGATGGCCAGTATCAAATTGCAGTAGCAAATCAGAACAGAATTTCAACGTTAACGCTTTTATTATCTTGACATCTAAACTACTCCGAGTGGCATCAAAAGATTAACAAAGACAGAACATGCTGCAAACAGTGCAAAAGAACATATGCATTTCTTGACACAGCATGCCAATTATATGAAAGTTTTGCACTGACAATACATGTCACTAAAAACGTGTTGAATGAACAAAAGGATTTAAAAAAACATTAACTGGTTTAAAGAACATTTTTCTTCCAAAACACCTAGGAAGTAATTAGTTTAACAATTCTTTTTAATACACTATTTGGTGCGTTTTGAAGGTATTGTTAGGTTTATTTTCCTTTTCACTCTATTTTTATAGGTTGGTAAAATAAGAGACTGAATTTAAAAAGTGTTCATAACTATTACAAAAGTCTTAACAACAGACATGCACTGCAACAGTAGATAAGGATATTTTTTAATTACCATTTCTGACACAGATTATTATTCAAAACAGTCTGGTTTATGAGAGGAAAGTAATAAGACAAACCTGTAAATAATTGTTGTAAAAATGCTTGCAGTCAGGGAGGCAGACAATATTTGCATAGAAAAGATTTACAAACACAGCCTTCACACAGCTCTATCCAAACAAGCAATTAGAAGCCTAAGCACATTTTTATTTCTCCAGGTAGGTATTTAAGCTTACATATAAGAAAACTTCAGTCTTGCCTCATTACTCTCTAGGAATGGTTTAGTTTAGCATGCCTTATAATTTAAATGAGCATCTCTCTCTCCAGTGTTTTTTTTTTTTCTTTTAAAGCTTCCCACATAATTATGAAGATACTTGCTGAAAAATAACTGCCTGTTATGTGACTATTTCTATTACTGACACTAGTGTTATTAATGTACTACAAAGACAGTGTTTGTCACTCAGCTTACTACAGCACAAATTTTATTCCAAACTCTCCTCCTGTTCTTACTACCACCACTTCAACATTTTGCATATTTTCAGTGAAAACAAGTCTTCCCTTATGTAGAAAACAGATGTTACTTGCTATCTTTCAGACACTTAAAGCTCTTTAAGACCATGATGAAAACCCTCTCACAATATTCTAATGGATTAAAATAGTTTATAGCCATAAACCAGTGTCAGTAAGGTGATGTATATAAAAAAAAAAATGATGTAAAGCATGTATAAGTAAATATAGTGAACTCCGAGCATCTGCATCACTCAATGTATAGAAACTATAAGTGACCAACAGCTTTCCTGCCTCAACACTGTACTTTAGTCAACTGGACTGAACGCTTCCAAATGTGGAAATCACTTGCAACAGGGCAGGGCTTTGGGAAAGCTACAGACCACCTTGAAAGAACTGATGACTATATATTTTCAGGAGAAAGGAACTTAAGTTCACATGAAGTTCTCTTTAGATCCCCAAAGCTGACTATTTCCATAGTTTCACTAAGTACCTAGGCTGTGCACAAAGAAAGATTTCAGCATACAGAAACAAAAAGCAGCCTGCATTAGGAAACAAACCAATTGTCGGGGGAGTATTTATTTATTTTTAATAAGGTATACACTTTCTTTCTCTGACTTGTATTTTTGGGAAAATACAAACAAACAAACAGAAAACAACAAAAAAGGTATGTAATCCAGTGAGGGCTGGAACCACCGTTCATTGCCATTTTTATCAGATTCTGAATTCAAAGAAAGTAATACAAACACTCTAAATGACAGACCAGTGAAGACTCAGATAAAAATATGGCCAAAGAACTCTAAATACAACTTTCATAACAAAATAAAAAGATCTGAGAGTTAGTGTTAAACATAGCAAATGAATTCCTCTGGCTTCCAGTCTACTATTCTATCAACTTGCTAGAAAAAAAAACCAAGATAATTATTTGCCACAGAGATGGACTTTGCATTTGTAACGTATGAGCTTTTCCCTCTTCTTTTGTTCTCTGCTGGAGAGGAATTAGCCCTCTTATAAAATGTAGTAATATGCATAGACACTGCCTTCAGGAAGTTCTGAGGTTATACATAAACCTTCTCTTCTTCGTTGTCTCATTCAAAAGGCAGACAATAGAAGACAACACTTCTGGCCTACTGGACGTCTTAGAACATCCCTTCTTCTGTTCCAGCATTAGAGATGAATCTGTTCCCAACAGTCTTTTTTTTTTGTCCCCCTCCATTGCAGCCTTTCCTATATACAGCTTTTGAAGATCACAAAATTCTTATTTATGGGTCATAATGATCCACTCTTTCTTCCTTTCCCTGTTCTCCTCTCCAGCCCTCTCTCCATAATGGAAAGTCTGGTAGCTCACTTACAGCTGGCACATGTGCTCTTTCAAGACCTAGCCTCAGTCAGTTCATACAGGGGTGCCTACAGAGGTGAATGTGGCTCCTCAAAGTCCCTCACTAAGAAAGCTTCAGGCAATGCATCATGTGAGAGTTTATGCTAAAGGAGGAACTGACATCAGAGGATTGCTGAAGCTTTGAGTATTCCCACTCAGTTTTCCTTGTTCATTCCCAGCCATGGAGGACAGCACATTGCTAACATCTACTGCACTTATTCTGGAGGAACGGGCTGAGAATAGAACTAGGAAGAAAACACTCCAGTTCCCAAAGTTGATTCCATTCTATATATACTGTATACACATCCTGGCAAAACATTTAAGTACTATAGCACTACAGGGAAAATGTTTATAGCAAAGACAGTTTCTTACCTGAGGTATAATTGAAATTTTCTTCCTTAAGTCATGGAGGCCTAGCTCTGATGTCAAGTACTTATCAATCCAGATCCTTCCTTCAGGTTCGGCCAGCCGAAAGAGGGCTGCTATCAAAGAGCTCTTCCCAGCTCCTGTTCTTCCCACAATTCCAACCTGTAGACCAAGCCAAGCTTGTACAATTAAACCAGGAGCTTGCAGGATAAGCAACAGTTTTACAACATCACAGGATTTGTAGCAGAACAAACATCAAATAAAACTACTTTATAATTAACATTTTTTCAAGAGGAAGAAACCTCCCCGCTAGATTAGTTTGGATTCAGGTGACAATTGGACCCTAAGTGATTTTTTAAGATCATATCATTCAAAGGTGAAAGAAATATTTCCCTAACAAAGATTTTCCCTTAATGCATTGTGTTTTATTGTGTATATAAGATGAAGGGGCTCAATGTCTAGAGTAATGTGATTCAAGGCAGCCAATCTTACACAAAATCTGGTTTGCTGCTTGACGTTAAGTAAATCACTTCAGGCATGCATCTACTTCTCAATCCATGTAAGGACTCTTACGAGCACTTCAGGAACAATTTATTATTCCCAATTTAGAAACTAAGGCTGGTTAGTATGGTTAAGGTAAAGTACTGTAAAGTACTCAAATTCTAGAGCCAAAGTAAAGTTAAAACTAGCAGTAGGATTATAAACAGTATCCATGCTTCAGACAGCTTCAGCAAAGAGGATACAAGCACTGAAACTACAGGACTACACGAGCAAGCACAAATTCCCATGTAAACAGGATAAACAGTGAATAATAAAATCACAATGATTCAGGCTTCATTAGGATGCCCAAGGAAATGGGAAACTGTATGCAATGTGAAAAACAATGCTTTCAGAGAAAAAAGAGGTAGAGATGATGTAAAATATGAGATTTCTAACTTTAATGACAGGGAGTGAGATCTACAAATACTTTATATAAAAATGACACTTGTGAGAAAGTAAGGCCATTAATATTTAAGAAGAGACAAAATTAGTGATGAATAAGTACTACTTGAATGGCAAACTTTAAAAGAATGTTGTCTGCAGGTAAAGGATTCTTAAAGAAAACAGCGTACAGTGATCAATTGTATCATAGAAGGTGATGGGTGTAACTCACTATGCAGATCTGATTTGGCAGGATTTGTTATTTCCTACACTCAGTTCTAATCACTACATTTCCAGAAAGAAATCAACATACTGGAAAGAGTTCAGAGAAGTGCAACATAAAATTAATATGAGTTGGAGATACTGATTTTGTGAGGAAGGATTTATGAGGATTAAACATGTACAATATAACTTGGCAAAACGATTCGGGTGCAGAAAGGAGGAAGAAACATGAAAACCTTCACGAGTATACGTACAGACACCAGAGGGCAATTACCCACTGCCTGAGACTCAGATGTATGCAGTAATGACTGTTGGAATGAAATTAAGCATAGGAAACATTACACTGAAGAGCAAGGAAAAACTTCCTAGTAGTCAGAGATCCTCAGCTCAGACAAAGCAACAGTGCCCACATTTGAGCAAAAATACACACAAGGAGCAACTTACACTGCACAATCTAAACAGTATTTTCTACTGCCATTTTTTGATAGAAAAATTTAATCCAACAATTCATTACTGTGCAACTGTACATAAACTATGGTGCTTACTAGTAAAGCTACTGCATAATCTAACTAAATCTGCTACATTAAATAATAAAATATCTAGTATTCATATTATATCAAACAAAACAAAGGAAAAATAGTTCTAAACAGTTACATTACATCTCAGAAAGAAAATGCTGAATGGAGAATACAGACAGTTACGAAAACGAAAGTTCAGTTGTTTCCCTGTAAATGTCAGTGATACGAAGTACTGCATTAAGAACATACAGAAAAACAACAACAACAAAACATTGATACTTAAAATAAAAACGCAGCTGCTCTGCATATTGTCAAAATCCCACTTTCGGTTTGGCATCAAATGAAAGGACTACGCTGTTCAGTATTTAAAAGAATCTATTTGTATTTTTGGTCCAATTGACTACAGGCTGCTGAAAATTGACATGAATTTGAAACAGCTCTCCCTATAAACATTTTTTTAAAAACACTGTATTCTTTTGAGATCCACATCCATAACTAGTACAAACACAAGGATGGTCTGCAAACAGAAGTCCTAGCCAACTAACAGGAATCATCTAGCCAGGATTTTATAGCCTTGATGTAAGCCATGTGTATACACAAGAGTACACCTGCTACACTGGACTCATCATTACTCAAAAGTCACTTGTACTTCAAAGCAGAGCTGCACAAAAAATGAGAGTGAGATTTACAGCAATGTCAGCTACTGCTCTCGTTACCCCTCAGGCAAACTCCCTTTCATGCTACACTGTAAGAGTATCTGCGTGAACAGCATCCGTGCCATAAATCTAGACCCTCACCCTCCTAACTTTTTCATGTAGCCATACCCTCAGATTTAGGATTTGTTGAGGCAAGGTGCACTTAACAATTCATAGTCAATAATCATTCATAAGTTGTTGAATTCAACTAACCTTCCTAAAACAAAGATAGTGGTGTTTACAAATTAGGGCTGTACATGCTAATCTGCTTCAGAGACTGACTTTTTACATAGGCAGATAGTAAAAGGACAAGGGGGAATGGTTCACAACTGAAAAAGGGAAGATTTAGATTAGATATTAGGGGGAAACTTTTCACTGTGAGGGTTGTGAGGCACTGGAACAGGCTGTCCAAAGAAGCAGTGGGTGCCCCATCCCTGAAGGTGGTCAAGGCCAGGTTAGATAAGGCCTTGGGCAGCCTGAGCTGGTGGGTAGCAGCCCTACCCACAGCAGGGTTTTAAGGTCCCTTCCAACCCAAACTGTTCTATGATTCTACAAATCACCTATACTACCAGAGCACAGCTGTATGCTGGCACAACTCCTCATGTGAGCATCCCCTGGTCTGTCTCAGGCAGACTGTACTGGGTTAGCAAAGATGGTTAAATCAGAAAGACCCTCCTTGCCTGTTTTGACTGTAGGGAGATGCCAAACACAGACATGCAATAGGTGGCAGGTGTACAGATACCATAACCTGTAAGTGATCTCCTAAAAGTTATCTCCGCTATTCTTACTGCACCTAGAGTGCAGTAAGCACATCTAAGCACATTGCAGAAGTTTAAATTCATTAGTTCCATGAGAGGCACTGCAGTCACCAGAAGTCTGAAGTAGCCAGGGGTATGAGCAAACACAGAAGTTCTCAACGAGCCCCATGGGCAGAACCCCCCAAAGCATCAGAAACCTGGTTCTGAACAGACACTTCCCTATAATTAAAAACAATATAAGGGACACACAGACACTTGGAAGATTTATTTTACACAGTGGCAGTCTACTGCAGTATTGTGCAAAACATCATAGAAAACAAACATGAAATTCTTGGCAACAGTTTCAAGCTGAACAAATTCACTTCAAAATGGCAAAACCACAGCACAACCAGAGCAAAAATAAATATACCCACTCATCCCTCCTCCTCCTGCCCCTAACCAAGAAGCGAGTAATACAACATTATTATCTCCTGCTTCCATTTTCTTTTTATTATTATTGCCACTTTATTTCTCTCCCTAAGAAAAGTAAACTGCCTTGTCTGCTATTACACTGGAGTGATACATTATAGCTGAAGAGAGGGCCCATGGGCAAGAAAAGTTCTTTTTCTTAAACACCTTTTTAAACTCATTCATATTTAATTCCAGGAGATCATCTCCACGCAGCAAAGTTGGGTTGAATTCTTGTAACATGCATGTTATAAAAAGGGTCCACTTGAGGAAGAAAACAGGTGTGGGACTGAATGGAAAAGCATGTTACAAATGAGGCAAGGGTAATGATTGTAGAGAGCTGAATCAGACTCCTAGGGAACATATCCTAATCAAAAAAGTACCTGTGCATTAGAAATGTAGCAAAGTGTGAATTAACACTGTAGGGCTCTAATTTAATTTTGTCTGTGGGGGAGACCTTCCTTGCATTCCTTCAATTGGGATAGTGTCAAAACTGGGGAGAAAGAGTCAAATTTGCAGAGGAGGAAGAGTTTTATTCCTTCGTTTCTTTTGGCTACCAATCTAATTAACAGCAACAGTTAATTGGATTGGTAGCCAAAAGGAACTGAAATAAAATCCCCAATTTTAAAGTTATGCAACGGATTTGTATTTCTTTCTTCTCTCTTCCATTCTGGGCTCCATGCAAGAACACGAACATTCCTTATATGCAGTTGTTTCTGCTCACCTTGTGTGCTGATACCCTTCATTCCATTTCTGTTTCCTTTACTGAATTCCCCACTTCCTAATTAAGCTCCATTTGCTTTGGATTTGAACCAACATTTTGGGTTTTGTGCATATTCTGAATGTCAGCCACTTTCTGATGAAATCTAAATTTTATCAGAGTTATCAAATATTTTTAACCTTTTGTTTTGATATACAGAAATGTAACATTCCCGGATGCATTGATGCTATATTTACAGGTAACAGAGAGGCTCCAAATAATGTTATTAAATACGATCACCTTATTTTTTAAAATTGCACTTATCTGATTTCCTAACATCCACGTATTTTACAGTGTCTTTTTATATCACAGTTTCTTTTCAACTTATCATCTTTGCTCAATTCCTATAAATGGCCAAAGCCAGCAATATACATACCTTTTCTTCTGGTTTAATAACAACAGACAAATGTCTTAACACCAAAGGTCCATCTAGACTGTAAGTGAAGTTAACATTTTCAAATGCTATCATTCCATGGCTTGGCCATTCAGGTGGTGGATGCTTGTTGGTTTCCCAAGGGGCTTCTTTTTCAAGATCTGTGTATTCCATTACTCTTTCTACTGATATCATCTAAGGAGAGGAAGGAAGACATATCCATAAATTTCAGTTTACTCTGTTTTTTCAGTATGTGCGCGCACACACACACAAATACGTGGATTTTTACTGTGAAGATTCAGTGGAAATTATTCCAGAGCTTTTCCTTCAGGCACAAATAGGAGTGCTTCGTACCATCCTATACTTACTTTATACAACTGAATCAGTGAGATTAACTACAACTTCAAGTATGTGCATAAGTTTTAAGCAATTTAAGCTAAGATTGTTGTTTGACAGCATCTAACTGTGTATTAGGAAAACAGAGATAGAAATGAAACTGTCATATAAGCTACAGGCAGTCCAATGATGGCTACTAGCATCAAGTTACCAT
This sequence comes from Aquila spilogaster, assembly GCA_024606505.1. Taxonomy (NCBI): domain Eukaryota; kingdom Metazoa; phylum Chordata; class Aves; order Accipitriformes; family Accipitridae; genus Aquila; species Aquila spilogaster. The sequence goes on along the minus strand of JANHGO010000033.1, from coordinate 8,491,279 downwards.
CTTCATCTTCCCTTTTTTGTCCTCCTCATTACCACTGCGCTAATGCTTTTTTTGTTTTAAATATATTTGTCACAAGCAACTCCAAAATCTAAGACAGCTGTTACACCATATTATTGCCTTAATATGCAGTAAAACTTATTTCCCTGTGTGCTAGCCAAAAAAAACCATCACCACCACCAATAACACACCCCTAATGTTGTTATTTATTTTATCTGCTATTAAACATAGTTTTGTTCCTTTTACTAAAGAAATACATATGTCTCCTAGAGTATGGTCCATATTTACAAGTAACCTTCACCTGTCAACACAAAGCAAAAAACAGGTTTATGATGTAGTATGCTCCTTTTATAACTTTTTTTTCTTACACATTAACTTAAAAAGTAAATAGGCAAAATAGAGCATGCTAGTAAATGTTGTAAATTGGTGAAAGGTATACTGCTTTACATATATTCAAAACCACACTATCCTCTCAGGTGAATATAAACTTAAATATTTTCAAATATTTGTTAACTTAAAACAAGAACGTGTAAGCCTTTACAATGAATTAACAGGATCATAAAAATTCTAATGATGTGTATAAACAAAAATAAAACATGCAGTAATGCATAACAGAACAATTTAAATCCCCAATCTGAAAAAATCTTTAAGAAAAAAATCTAACTTATTGAGGGATTAATTTTATGTAATTTTAGTGACTTGGAATGCAGATATCTACATCATAATTAGACAGCCTTCTTTCTACTGAAAAAGGGAGATTATAAAGGTTCCCATACTATCAACAGAGGTAATACATCTCAATAGACATTCAAAATCAATGAGACAAATTATACTCTAGAAAAAGCTGTTTTTCTTTACTGTCTGTAAGCAGTGCCTCAGTTGCTTGATAAGGTATTAACATCCTAAGTTAACTAAGAAGACTGCTATCCTTAAAGCATCATGTCACAACTACACAAGGGAACCAAGAAGAGAAAAGGAAGAAATAAACCTTACCAGGTTTTCAACTTCAGCACTTTGTCTAACACCCCACTGGAACGTTCCCATGAGAGTGATTGCATAGGACAGTGCCAAACCAACTTGCCCCGCATTCAAAGCTGCAGAACAAAGAAAAAAGAGAATCAAATAGGTACACTACTAATTACACAAAATTCTAGTTAACTTCACTTTCATGAGGTTTCTTACATGATGGAAGTATCACAGCCAGAATTTTGTTTGGTTACACCATACTTAGCATCTGTGTGTGCAATGAGTAGCTCCAGGCAGAACAGTTACTTGCAGCACTTTTAGGGGTATTTGTATATTTGTAGGTTTGAAATGAATCTTGATTCTTGGCCAGGTATTTTATCTAAAAACTGAGATTCAGTCTCAAGACTATACTTACATATCTCATTAGGGTCACTGCTATCCAGCTAAGCATTGGTAATTTTCCAGTCATTTTATAAGGGAATTATATCAGCCCCTAAATCTAAACAAAAATAATTGCAAAATGATTTCAACTTAAGAACATTTACATAAACTCTGTACAGTTTTAAGTGATCAGATAAAATAACTGTACAGAATATTTTTCCACTATTTACATAAAGATTTGTTATGTTCAGTGGGCCTACTCTCATAAAATAATTATGTCTGCCCCAATATTAAGCATGATTGTCTTCTAACTTACTTGAACTTTATCCTAGCACAGCTCTACTGACTTCAAGAGAGCTACTCCTTATCCAGAGGCAAGGAAAGATTCAGGACCATTGTTTTGACTTGTCTGTTTGCATTCTATTAACTTCAAATCTGGCTCAAAATTTTCAGTATCAAGAACTGTAGAGCGTTCAAATTTTAAAACACACATGCATATACAGAACTTGTCCAAGGGAAAAAGAAAAGAAACAAAACCAGCAAATTAGCACTAATTTTCACGTCCAAGATAATTACTTCTTCCCTCATACTTTAGATGACTATCTTGTTCTAGTACATCTACTCAATTACATCCTGGATGATGCATACAGTAATGACAGTTCATGAGTGACAGTGAATATAAAATGCATCATTACAAGGTGATTTTCTTTCTCCAACTAGCTTATCCTGTTGATCCAAGATATTAGAAAAGTATCCCTAGGAATCTGAGTTTGCCTTTTTGCCTACTGAGGCATGTATAGAAAGGAAAAGAGTTGTTAAGAAGCAGCTCTGTGGGTGTTTCAATATGAAAAGTAAAGCCCCGTAGGGCTAACAAAGAAAGGCAAAGGTGGCAAAAAAGATTTATTTGTTGTTATTGCTCTGAAAGCCAGAATCTCCCAAGTGAAGTGCAGATCTGCAAGTTTGTTCGCACATTTGAGGATGATGGCAAACGCATGCCCAGAAGATGTCTGAACTGCTTCCAATATTTACAGAAAAGGAGATAGAGACTCAGTGCTCTAGACTGAGGAAGAGATCATGATCTAGAAAGAAACATTTAACTTAATTATGGTCCTTAAACAATTAGAAACAGTAAACTATGAAAAAGAATTAGACATTACTATACATGGCAATTACTGGGTGAACTTCTTCTAATGTCTGTACTTACTCTTGGCAAGAAGCAGAGAACCAAAAGCAACCACTATAACAAAAATGGCACAGATGGCATCCAGACGCACAGCAAACCACCTCGAGGTCGTCAAAAATAGAAACCAGGCCTCTAAATGGTATTTTAGAAAGACATTAGAATAATGGATTATTAGAAAACTGAGCTGTATAATTACTATTAAATCAACTTACATTTATATTAGAAGGCCTTTTTATATTTTTTTCTGCTGTTGCTTTTTTTATCAATTACAGTTGTCATCTTCAAGTGCCCATCTCTATGAGATGATCATCAGAATACTGTCCAGTTTTCCTGGAATGGTCTGACCAGTTATCAAATTAACAGCGATCAAAGCTAGCATAACACACAGTAACAGGAAGAAAAAGGCCTGAAGCACAGCCCATTTATTTAAAATAGAAGCCTTTCCTTAATTCTAGTGGACTTGGGAGTTCCAGAAAAAAAGCAGAAGTAAAACTAAATTTGCTGTAGCTGGACTACACTCTACAGGCTTTTAGACAGAGTATCACAACACAAATGTCAGAGTGAAGCCTCTAGAAAACAGCTGTAACTGGTTAAGCAGGGAAGAGCCACTCAATACAGTCAGTGGAGCTACAGAGCTGTTCAACTGGCCAAATACACTTTTGGAGGAGGTCACAGGTGAACATTTCCATTGGCCACTTACATATGTAAGCGAGTGTTCACAATTTGGTGCTAAATTCCTTCCCATACAGATATTCTGCAGTACAAGATACAGGAGACAGCATCAAAATACACTGAACACAGAAGGTAAAGTGTTTGAATTCAAGACCAAAATCAGAAGTCAAAAACCCATAACAAAGTATGGCATTATTTATTGCTTAGGATACAGTCAGATTAATTGTTCTAGCTGCTACCAAGTCACAGTAAAAGACTGCCATTCCATTGCTTTCTGCATTGCTTGTCTTTACCCAATGCTTACAGTCAGTGCTGTTTCAATTGTTTAACTGTTCTTTAGCTCAGTGCTGGGAAAGATTCAAACTAAAAAAATCACTTCCATAAAAAAAAAAAAAGGAGGAGGTAGGAGGTTAAGTCTTTTTTTAAGCCAGGTCATTTTGGACTGTTACATTATGGAGTGATCAAATCAACAACTCAGCCAGGTAACTTCTGGAGGGCAGTGGAGGGGTAAGAGTGAAGATGACAGTAATAGGCAGCAGGTAAAAGCCAGAGCTGGTAATCTCTTAGTTCTATTTACATCAGCTCTAACTGCATATACATGATTTAGCAGCTGGTTTCATTAAACAAAAGACACTGGGTATGGTTTAATGGGTAGCCATGTCCCTGGGCCCAACAAAATGATGTGCAGAAAGGAGAGTCATAAGAACTCACAAAAGTGGTTTGAGAAATAGAATTCACTGTGATACTTTAGAATCGAAGAATCACCAAGGTTGGAAAAGTCATCACATTCATAGGCATCCCTGAAACAGGGTTTGAAGGCAGTGTTCTGTTTCCTATGCTGAGCCTCAAACAGAGTGGAGAATACTCCAGCAAAAAGCACTGAACAAAAACACTGCTGACTGGAAGAACACTGTATGATTCAGGAAAGAATTTAAAGCCCTTTGAGGCACTCAAGAACGCAACACTCCAACTTTGTGAGCTAGCACAAAAGATTATTCTCTTCTACCAGCTATGGTTTGCACACATTCTGTATCCAAGAATCATTCACGGTGGGAACAACCTTGGCAGATACCTAGTCCAACCTCCTGCTCAAAGTGGGGTTGTCCTGAGGTCAGATCATGCTGTTTCACAATTTATGCAGTTGAGTCTTGAAAATCTCAATGGATGGAGCCTGCAGTCTTTGGACATCCTGCTCCTCTGTCCTGACTGTCCTCACAGTGAAAAGTCTTTCATGTCAAGGGCAAACCTCCTATTGCAAATTTTACCCGTTTTCTCAATCCTCCTGTGAACAGTCTCATTCTGTCTATTTCAGTAATGCCCTCACTGGATACTGGCGCTGACAAGGTCCTTTCTAACCCTTCTCTTCCACAAGTTAGAAGCTTTCAGTTTTCTCATCTTCTCCTCCTAGTCCCCTGACCATCTTAGTGACTCATCCACTGAACACACTCCAGAAAAAGCCCAACAAGTGCCGAGGGGGATATCACATCCCTCCTGTCCCTGTCTGCGCTCCTGTTAACAGGGTACAGGATGCTGCTGGCCTTCTTTGCTGCTCAGGCACACCATTGGCTCATATTCCCTCCAAGAATCTAAAAACACATGTACTAAGCAAGCTGGCATACCCCAAATACTTCAGTGGGAAAGACACCATGAAGCATGCAGGTACACAAAATGCTGCAATTTTAAGCACTAAAGTTTAATCTCAAAAGCAGGTTCCTGAACTGCCCCACAGAAGTGTTCTTGATAGTTTTGTAAGATATAGAGGCATAAGAATGGAAAAGAGTGCATTCATGTTCCTTTGGTTTGACACTTAAATACAACAAAAGATTAATTTTAAAGGTCACAGTCCTCTTTGCATAGTGAAACTTGCATGTACTATTTTTCCACTAAAGATAAAACAACTTTGTGCGTCCCTACTATCAACTACTGACAAATTGATTTGGCCAGATACACAGCGAGTTGAAAATACCAACAAATGGGAAATTCAAATCTAGAGGTGCCCCCTGGAAGGTACATTTCCTCAATCACAAGTTCCTCCACTCAACACAAAGTGTGCAAGTTTCTATGGCTTGTGATAAACAGTGAGTCAGAAACGATCACCTGCTCTGTTCTAGTCTGAAACTTTAGAAGTCAATAATTAGAAAAAAGCCATAGAACATACCTGTACATCTTACGACAGAGAACTTCAAGATCTGACCTAACAAATACCAGATTGCAAACGTGCATTCTGCTGTATCTTGAAGAACATTCTAATGGAGAGTATTTAATTGATAGGAGGTAAGAAGTCATAGCACAAATCTAAATCCTATTAATTTTGCTTGTAGAATGCTGATGTTTTGCATCCTCTGGTCTTGTTAACACTGTTTTCTATATTTAAGTCCTGAAAGTTACTCAAAAGTAAAAAAGAGATTTACAAAACTTTTCCAAAATTATGATTTATATTAATTATACTTCTTCCTACTTAATATTAAATGCTTCCTAATATAGCTTGTTTCCCTCTCCCCCGATCATTTTAAAGATGGAATCCAAGAAAATGTCAAGAATTATTCTTTAAATATTCTTATCACGCACAATTTAAAATGTTTACCTTAGACACTACATCCAAGTGTATTTCAAATTATGTTACAGCCCAAAGTGAACTTTCAAAATCTAGACAGATAATAACATTTTTTTGTTCTAATAGAGAAATTTTACCCTAAAGAGACAAAATGCACAGCTCCTACTGATTTTTAATGTACATTATATACATGTCACTGAAGGCATAAGATATTTCCCTCCTACGAAGTCAAGTATTTGATTTTTCATGTCAATTCATCACAAACCTGAGTGGAGGTCTTGATGTGCATCAAATAATTTTTGAAATCTTTCTTCTGCTTTCAAAGCCCGAATGGTCCAAAGTCCCTGGAGGGATGACGACAAGTGGGAGAACACTGGACTCCGAGCTACAAAGGGAAATGAGAGTAACTTAGCAATAGCTGAAGGGCAACATTTAATTCTTTTTGTAGAACACTAATCTTTAATCCTACTACTTTGTGCTTAACCATACAAGTTACTGTACTGCATCCTTCCACAATACATAAGCAGTATCTTAGAATCAGTCAGAAAGATTAATGTGTACAAAAATGTCTTCCAACAAGAGCTGTCACTGAAGAAATCTTTGACCTTCAATGACATGAGACAAACATGTTTGTTATTGATAACACTTAATATTTCATATCACAGTCAAGCTAAAGTCAGGCACAAGAATCAGACTAGATCAGAAACACAGTTACAATGTGCATGTAAGGTCCCAAAGACCAGCTACTTAGCATGTTCGTAACAAACTTCAGTTACAGACAGTTAAACTGGCATACCTAAGGTTTGTCACCACACAAAACAAGAGTTAAGTATGTAGCTCACTAGTTGAGAAGAAAGGCAATAAGGAAGTTATTTGCATAACAGAAGAATCTTTGATGGACTGTCTATAAAATGCTAGCATTTCACATAATAATAAGCAGGGTTCAAACTAACATTCAGTCCCGCCAAGCTACATACTTGTGGATTCTAGACGTTTAATATCTCTTGAAGTGTCTAAGAAATATCGTCGAAGAAAAATGAAAAGAATAAATAGTGGAATTAAGGGAATGAGTATCCAAGGAATCACAGCCACAGCCACAGCTACCACACCAAAAATCTGTAGAAGAGTCTGCAACACAATAGAAACAAAATAAGAAATTATTTGCCAGAAGAATTTAATTTAGAACAAGTATAAAAACTGTTTAACACAATTGAGACACTTAAATATTTAAACAAAACTACCAAATTTTAGAGCGGATGCACTGTGTAACATATGAACTACGTTTATTTTTAAAGGAGCTTGAAGATTTTACAGTAATACCTCAATTGACTAATTGTGCAGTTTATGGTTTTCTTATGTATTATTTGTTCTTTAAGAAACATCTTTATAAAATTAATCGACTGAACACTACCATCTTACTTTATTGGCTGTTCTTTGACTGCTGTCACAAAATAATTTAATAATGAAATAAACAACTAATCTTCGATGAACCCAATCTGTATGGCGAATCAGTTCCATTTTTTCACCGCAGGTAAAAAGACAGATTGTTGAAAGATTGACTTTCAGTTAAAAAACCTGACAGTTGGAAAACGGACTTTCAACAAAGACTTGTAACTTGTAACTCACTTGTATAAAAGTCAGGTAACAGAAATTTTAGCTCAGCACTAAATTCCTGTATTATATTCACTTAAAAATTCCTTAGAGGTGGCAATATTTTCCAAACCGTCTCTACTTCAAAGACAATGCAGAAGCCACCCTCATCATCACATACTATGAGCAGGTAGATTCCAGCAAAACTGTGTTAGTGACCATTGGATCTTGAGGATGTATGTCTAGCAGCTAAAAGGCTTCTGTCCCTTTATTTATGCATCAAGTTAGAAAAATTAAGCAACAGAACAGCTCAGGCTGGATAGCAGATAGCTACCTAGGTTTTCAAATACCTTCAGTGGACTTGCCAATGAAACACTGAATTTCCTGTTACACTTCTGGTAGCTTCCCCATACCATTCAACCAAAACTGAACATAACGTTTTCTCCGTTTGTGCTTTCTTGTGGCTTCTCTGACTTTACTCTATTTTCACCTGACCAAACAGTAAACCCACAGACGTTACGCATTACAACTGCATGAGTCAGCACAATTTAGTCTTAGGCTTTAGGTGAGACCTTAGCTCATGATAGAAAGTTTATCAGCATAAAAGCCTTGAATCTCAGAGATTCTGAAAACATGCTACAAGGTCTCATACATCTATTACAGAAAATAGCTATCGGGTAGGAATGGGATAGGAGCTCTGAAGAAAGCTGCATTACTACTCCACTGCTCATCTGTGGGTGAAGTTATTAATGGCATCGTGCTGTCTGACCTTCTAGATACACAGAGTAGATTGCAAACATTTTACCTAGATTTCATCATGGGGAGGTACAGTGGCAGCAAGAGTGCACGGTATTTCACTTGGATCAATTACACGAATGGTTACGTCAGCACAAAACAAAACAAAGCACCCTGACTCTTCACCAGCAATGCCGTCAGCCCTTCTCAACACGTCCTACTTCTCCAGCATTCTTTAAAATCCCACAGGCATATTTAGTTTTTGTTGTGAAGAAAGGATGAGAGGAATGGAATAACTTTCAAATTTTCTCTTGCCTAGATCACTGCTTCCCCAATACGATTCCTTGTCTTTGCTAAGCCATCAGCCATCCACTCAGTTTCCGAAGCCTCCCTCAATTCCATCCTCAGTGGTAAATAGAGATTGAAGTCAGTTCCTTCCCTCAGACAACTCACTCCCAAACCTGCTTGATACAGCTGCCCTCCCCACTTCCCTCAGTCACCTCTGCTGGGCTAGGAGCTAAACTGCATGATTCCTAAGCAATGACAAGAAAGCAGCCTGTGAAGTAATTGTCTCCTCATACTATGAGCTGCAAACAAAGTGAAACATCGAGGAAAGCTGCTTCAAAGAAAAGAATTACAAAGAAAATGAAACATTTCTTAAAAAAAAATAAAACAATTGGAAAAAAAACCCACAAAACTGAAGTTTTAGTGATAATAATCTGTAATACATTGCAAAGTGCTGGTGGGGGTGGGAGTAGGATCTATTAGGATCCAGCTCATGTAAACAAAGCCTTGCTACAATGAAAATACAGGAAAGGAAAAGATGGTCAGGATGACTAAAGTAAAAATCTGGCACCGCCTTCGGAAGGAATTTTAGATGAGCCTGCACCACCTTATCATTATAAAAATTTATGATAGGGTGGATCAGTCATGTGTGTTGTTTCTTTGGAAAACCAAACTTGCATATAAATTAACTCCTAATGAAGAAGTCTGAAAGCCAGACACAACTACTTGCAGACTGTAATCAAGCAGTTACTGTGTGAGGTAAGGCAAGGGTTCTAGCTCCTGAGTTTCACAACAGATAGCCAACCCCTTCAGCTGAAGGCTGCCTTAGCTTCTAGTAGATGCACAGCATGTAAGCAGAAGGACCTAGGATAATCACAGGCTGCTGATAATGATAACGTGAGCAGTCAGACTGCTCTCTCCTCTAGAGAGGAGCAGTGACCTAGGTAATCATTTGGCAGGACTGGGTATCTAGGCCTGGACTAGTAGAATCAGCTTACAATTGAAAATCGCACCAAAAAGCTAAGCACAATAGAGAACTACACAAAAGAAACAGAGACCACAAAAATCAGCAAATTTAATCGTATTTCTTAATTTCAGCATTTTGAAGCCTTTTGTAATGCCGTGCAGAAAACAATAGCCAAATTAAAAAAAAAAAAAAAGCTGATTAACTACATTTTATAACTATCTGCACAGTACTGAAAACAAGACCATCTTACATAAGAGACAACAGATGCAGATGCTACCAGGACTCAAAGGACCTGGATGCAAGGCAAGATCAAATTAATCTGCTTACAAATTGAGCCATATTGTCCAGTGTCCACATTCAAATTGGTTTCAGTTTCCCTGGAGAAAGAAGAATCATCCACTCACAGACCTGTCCTTAGACCGCATCCTCTATCCTTAGAAATATAGAATATAGAAAATACAGAATATAGAAAAATAAAGTGCTGTATCTGTTGGGGTCATCCCATTGCTTGCAAGTATCCTGAAGGGCTTCCCTCATGCTCTGATTAGTCACGCTATTCACTGCATCTTATTTTTCCTCCAGAAACCTGGTCCTACTGCAATCTTCACTAGAGCAAGCACAGTCTCCTAAAAGCCTCTAGGGAAGTGAATACTCAGATCAGCACATTCATGTGCAAAACACGTGCCTCCCCTTCATCTTCTGATGATCTACATATTCATAATTCTTACAGGTACTGGGAGTGATATCTCGGCGTTTCTGTCTCAGAAAGGTTTTGATGTAGAACAAGGTTTTTCTGTACTCTAACCACATAACAGAAAAACATTTAAAGTGACATAAAGAAACAGTAAGAAAAGAGCCATTAAAGTCTGAGAAAACATGGGAATAACAAATAACAAGCTAAAGCCTTTCCCTTTACTGCAGAAATGACACCATTTATATAACGTTAGAAACCTCATGACAAGCTGTAAGCCGTTTGAAAGCATTCATTAAAAAGCAGAAGTAAAATTTTGAGAGTTGTAAGATGTCTCACAAGAATGTCCCGCCTTCAATCTGTTGACTGCTGCCATTCTGTATTAGCTGTACCCTGAGCTCAGTACTTCATGCCTGCCTCAAGCACTTTGAGAAAGGCAATCAGCGTTGGATAGAATCTCTCAGGTCTACTGGCACCTTGGCTCCAGTGCTGTGTATCCTCTCTTCTTACAGCCCTTCTTCTCCTCATGGAAGCACAAGTTTTTTGTTGTTTGTTTTTTTTAATGCAGTTTACAATTTATTTCAGCATATTTGTAAAACATACAGTTAACGCATATCACACAGTTGCATAACTGTGTAACTGACCACTGTGACATGCAATGCCTTTACCAGCATGGGTTTGACAGCTCTGAATAGTATTGGGCCAACTTACTACCAGAGGAACCATATCATTCTGCACTTGTAGCTGGTGTGCATTTAGGGTCTCTAACGGGCAAGCAGAACCCAAGAGATGGCATGTGCGACTCATAAACCTGAATGTAAGAGTCTATAGCTAGACACATCTACAGCTAAGCTTCTGTCCCATTTGTCTGAGCATAGAAAGAGACAGAGCTAACGTTTAAGTGGATACCTAGTGACTCAGCAGTTAAGCATTTCTCTAGAGCCTTCTAACTGTAGTGATAAGGCATCCACTGCCTGCAGCACTCTTAAGCACCTATGGACCAAAGGAAGATACCTACATTTTGATGACTGTCAAATCCCAAGAACTGCAGGGATTCAGCAATGGTTTTACCAGTATTTGAAGAGAAGTCGAAACATACCTCCCTCGACATCAAAACAGACTTCCAGGGATTTTATCAGCCCGTGGATATGAAGCCATACTAATGTAGTAAGAGCAACTGTGCATATTCTGGATTTCAAGTCCACACCTTTAACTGCATTAACGTAGGGAATTCTCAGTCAAGCTCAACTGTCTGAAACCAAGTCAGGCCAAGAAACGACAAAATCCCGCTCTGTTCATACACGCTTGGCATCGCCTTTCCTCCTTCTCCTCCCCTTCCCTGACTAAAATTATTTCCTCATTGTCTCTGATGAGTAACTGCACACCCAATCAATCCCTAATCCACTTCTGACATTTTCCTTTTCCTAACTTTTTTTTTCCCTAATATGCTTTCTCAAACCAGATTGCCTGGCCCAACTGTCAGGCAGCTCTGCTAAAGCCCAGCTGTACACACGGCCGGCTGCGCTGGAGCGCCAGAGACCAAGCTTCCTTGATGAGGAGACACTGCGATGAGCAGATCAGAGAGACAAACACTTCCCTTGGACCAGCGGCATCCACTGCAGCATCACCAACTGCACTGTAGATTTTTTTTTTCTTTATTACTAAAAAAAAAAAGTCAGAAAACATCCAGATGGAAATCCATTTAATCCTCACACATAAACAGCACAACTTTGTCCCACTCAGATAAAAGTGACTGGAGCTGAGGTGTGTAGGTGTGTTTTCTTTTAAACTACTTGTTGAATAAAATGTATGGATTTTCTTTCGGAACTGATTTCAAAAGGTAGAAATATGATTGTTAACATTATTGCTCGCACCAAACTATGAGCAAGAGATTTGTCTTGAGAGAAAAAGCAAGACTTATGTACAACATTTTTTCTCGTATAATCGTAACTCCAACATTTGAAAGACATCTCAGACAGAGCTCTTTTCTGAAACAATCAGTGACAGAAATCTTTGACAGGAATGACAGCCCTCAGTCAAGCATTAATTTAGTTTTAGGAAAATGCACATCCACAAGAAAATTCAGGAATATAAAGACAAGATAAGACAAACAAAGCTCTGAAAGTGGGAAAAAAGGCATAGCTGGGCAAGAAATTAATTTCAGATAAAGTGACTGAAAGAAAAAACTAAGAACTAAATACCGTTAGCTCCAAAAGCTTTAAAAACAGCAAGTTCACGTTCTCTTGTACAAGACGCTCTCTCTCAGAGTCTTGCTATGAGCAATAAGACAATGCATTTATGTGACTAAATCCACATCACCACAAGTGGACTGAATGTATCTGTCAGATATAGCATGGAACTGTAACTGAGATTAACAATCACATCTTTATTTCTAGTACCTTCTATTTTTTTCTGGTCTCTATCAGACAGTCTTTCTAGATCACTGTTTTTCAGAATGAACAAGCATATACTTAGCTTCTTGGGGCAAATGTTTTCTGTGCCACCAATTGTGCTCATTCATTTTCCATAGCATGCGTTTTGCCATTAAGTGAGAAGCTTTAATATTTCAGATCATGGCAAGTTTTGTCCAATTGTTCTCAACGAGTGACCTTAAAATAAAAGGGTGGGTTTTTTTAATACACTGACACTGCTGTCATTTTTTTGTATTAAACTAGCATCCTATCATAACTCATCTCTTTAACCCACAAGAAGGGTTAAAATAGGCTTTCTGCCACTCTGCGCCGGTATTTTATGCAGGTCTCAGCTCCAGCAGCAACTCACAAAAATCACAGTTCATACACTGCTTGAGACTTCCAGATACTGATGTTTTGAAAACAGATGAAAAATCAAGTGCCAGACCTTCTGATTCAGTCAGACCTGCAAAATACTTGTTTGTTAAAGCTTTCCATGAAATTACTACATCATATAGAGGTTACTTTCCTTTTAACAATAAATTACCCTCACTTATGTGAGTAGTTCTCAGGGTCCTTTGGCAATGGCAATAACTTATTCCTAACACAGATTTTCCATGAAAGCACAAGCTTGTACCGGAGTCAAAGCCACATTCTCTATGCATCTCTGCATGCAGTTCCTATTCATAACCACTATACGTAGAAGCTGCTGTCTCCTATACTGACCTGTTCAGCAAAAAAAGATAGAGCAAATATGTATGTTTGTAAATGTTTGTGCACTAGCTGTTTTTCTATTTATGAGCAGTAGAAACTTCAAATTAGAACCTCTAACATGATTTTCTGAAATGCTTTGTTGCTTTTGCACTTTGTGCCCACCAAGCATTTCTGCATAAAAGTATTCTCAAGTGATTTGGGCCAGCAAGGCCCAATGAAATGAAGATCTCTAAGACAGTTCCTCTTCTTGAAATTAATAGGGAGTGTTAGCGTTACTCTGACTTCCTTATAAAAAAGACTTCTCTCCTCTTACTAACCAAATATAATACATTTTATTGTCCAACAGTGCTACGTTTGTTTTTTCTTCCTTAAATGTCCCAAGTCCCTGACCATACTCTTACACCGCCCTTTTCCCAAGGAAAAAACCTACACACACAAAAACTACTCCCATAAACTAAAGAGCCCACGACAAATACGATGGATCTTTCCATGAAACACCTCTGATGTCAAGCACAGTTGTACATGGTATTCTAAAGAAACAGGAGTAACCAGAGAGAGTGGAGAACATGCATATACACATGCTTTGTTTTCTCACTTTCTCATGCCAGAATCTGCCTGAAACAATACTGAAAAATGACTGGCGCCAGGCACCCTCTCAGAGTTTCTCCTCAGGTAGTGGAAAAGATCCCTTTCCATTCTATTAGCTTAGGGATTTTGTGATCTGGATGTAGAACAGGGAGTCTAACACCCTGTGCTTCCTCAATAACACCAGCAAATGTGGTCACTTTGTTGATTCTTCCACTTGGTTCAAGGTTCCCAGTGCATTTTCAGAACTCCTCTGTCAATCCCTGCCATCAAATGGGTGATTTTTTTAAAAAGGAAATTAAAGAATGGCTGGACAACTTCTGATCCTCAACCAATTCTGAGAATCCATCCCCAAGACTCTTGCTTAGCTACATTAGTCCAATACAGTTCTGCTGAGCACAGAGCCTGACAAAATCAAAATGTTTAATTCAGCAGTGAGTACTTTTTTCTCTAGTACTACTACAAATGGTATATCTCCTATTTCATTCTTTGCTCATATGTTTAGTATTTTATTAGCAGAGACTGCCTGACTAGTACTCATGGATCCTATTCTGCTTACAATCCTTCTAAAAGGCATTTTTCTTTAGGTGATAGTACTTCCCTTTTTTCCATGGAAGGGACACATACATAGAGAGTAAACTAAAAAATTAGCAAACATCTTACTGCTTTCAGAATAATAGATTGCAGGAGGCAGATCTCACATGTCAATACAAAACACTGCAAACAAATGGATACTGAAAGAACCAGGAAATGAAAGGCATTTTGACACCTCCAGTACAAGCTATATGGACTTCTCTGCCCTAGGCCTCTTGCCCCTAATGCCAGAGCAGCCCCCTACCCTCCCCAAGAATACCTAATTTTCAACTTTGTGACCTTCTCCGCTCAGTCAAGTCTGTTTGGCTAAAAGTCAATTCAGTTCAATTTCAGCAACTTTAAAAGCTTCGCGTGACATTTGAACTGTGGGCTCTTCTGTTACGAGGAATGTGAGTTCTTCAGTAACACAGCTCTTCAGCCTCACATCAGTTACAAGCTTATAAACAACCAGCTGTTTGTTCTTACAATTTAAAATATAATATTTATCTATTTACTTTCAGGCAGAATTCAGTACTTCAATTTCGGCATGTTTCACAGTGGCCTCTTTGCCCCAGTTAAGTCAAAACTATGAAAAATAATAAGGACTACAGTATCAGGAATCCTAAGAAATAAACTACCTTCTGGTAGTAACTTTTCTGGTTACCTTCTTTCCTAGCAGATATGCAAAAAAATGCTTTTTAGCTTGTCTTAGAGCTTTTTTTTCCCAAATTCTCTAGAGCTTTGCAACTCTCATAGAAAACACTACTTTCCTACTCAAAATAAACTCTTTACTCATAATTCTTCAGAACAACATGCTGCTCTGCAGTCCCTCAGTTCTAGGACACCTAACCGTGGCCTGACATGTTCAGCACCTGTACTTTAATTCATCCACACAGGCCTCTGAACACCATCACCACATTTCATTGAGTTCAGTCAGTCTCTGCTGGTGCATGTAAGCAAGCAAAAAGAAACTTCCTTGGCAGAGAATAAACATTATTTACTGTGGCAAGTGCATGCCCATTCATAATTTGTTACATTTACACTCCAGGACCATCAGGAAAGCCTTTTCCTTATGACAAATCATCAACACACCACAGCAAATAAGTGATACTAAGTTGAGTCCCCAGATTCAGACTTGTATCAGTAAGAAAACAGAAAATTCTTTTTCTTATGTTAACTGATACACGGACAACTTCATAAATTGGATAGCAAAGCCAGCAAATCCTCAGTTTCAGAAAGGAAGATCTAAAACCTTTATTTTAGCTTGAAATGAGTGACTTTCATAATGAGAGCTCTGCTTGTTTAAACATTAGGCTGTTTTCAAAACCCAACATGAAAAAAACAGAAGGAAAAGAAGACTGAGGGAAACAACTGTGGAAGAAAATGCAACCACTCAGCACTCCATTCTTTCACAGTGTGGGAATAGCCATTGTCTAGCCCTTGAAAAAGATCATACTGACACACAAATTTTTACAATTCAAGAGTTCAACCCAAATTAATCAAAAATTTTCAATGATATAAAGCTATTATGTAATATAAGACAAAGAGATACAAGCTTCACAAAGACATTTGACATTCAGTTTCCCACCAAACTCATCTTTTGCGGCTCACACTGCGGCTACTGTGACTCAAAGAAGGAACTCATCTGAAATTTTCAAATCAGATGTAAAGTTCCCTACGGCCAGATCACGGCTTCAGATCTCATGAAAAGCACAAAAAAAGTTCTTATGTTCTGCATGAGATGTATGCATAATCCTGGCAGCACATTTTTATGAGATGCAGTCTTTTTTGCTAGAGATAATTCCCTGTCTCACATGTTTGTTTTGGGCATAAATATGCATCATGATTTAACACACACACCAGTTATACGGCTTAGTAATTCAAATAACCTCAAAGTTTCCCCTTCCCTCTTGAATCAAAAGTAAAATCTCCAGTCCTTTTGCCGAACAGTGAAATCCTACTTTGTAAGCACACGTCCTATCTATAGCATATCAGTAGTTTAAGGCAATCTACAAGATTTGTACTTATCACCATTCTGAACAGGATTGTTACACTCTATGACTGACAGCAGAATTAAAAGATTTCTAGCTACTGTGAAGTGTCAGAAATGTTAATGATCTTTGGAAGTCTTCAAAAATAACAATGTTTGAGCTACAGATGTGAAAGGGTACAATAATGCTTAAAAAATCAGGTAAAAAAGTACAAATAATAATAAAAATTCTCACTTGGGCATCAAAAGCGAAAGTAATACACACAGAATTTTTTTTTTAATGTAAGTTCACTTACATCAGAGTACTTCTTCGCCGTCTTTCAGAGTAAGAAAAGCAAACAAGAAAACAGGTACAAAGAGCCCCAGATGAACAGAATCTCTCTGAAACTTTAACGAATTCCACTTTAACCAAAAGGAGGCAAGCTTCCAGATTACACAGAACTGGAGCACATTAGTGGACTTCCACACAACTGTTCTGCTTTCTAGTAGCTGAAAATGTAAATGAGAGTAAACCCATAAAGAACGTAGAGAAGGTAAATGGAGAAGAGCTGATTTTAAAATGATCAAAATTTTCTATGTACTGGTTTCAGTCAGACATACCAAAAAACTGAAAGAACATTTTTGTGTATCACTAAGCTACAACATGATGAAAACTGGGGGAAATGAAGAGGAAGACTGTATCTCACAAGACTTGTATGCTCTAGTGGAATAAATAGAGAAGATATGATTCCACTGAGTGAAAACTGGCTTTATTTTTCTGAGAAGTATGACATTAAAAATACCAGTATTCCATATTTCATTGAAAAAATGGAAGGAACAGCCCAGTAACAAAATACCTGTAAATTAAGTATAAAGACTAAAAATAAAAGAGTTAAGTTTAACAAGCAAAGGACACACAAGGAAACTAGATGACAAAAAGGTAGTGAAACTATTTTTTCAATATTATATCATTATTTTTCCTATGTTAAACACAGGGTTGCATCTTCAAATTGTATTAGTACAGTCAATAGTAAATAAATATAAACACTAAAATATTTTCGAAGTTACATTATATTCCCACACCAATTAGTTTTGTTACTGAAATGTTATCTGTTGCCTTGACACTAATACGTAGAGAATGACGTACACACACACAATGATTTTTCTAAAAATTCTACACATCAATGTAAATAGGAAAAAAAATGAGGCGAGAAAAAGGATTGGGACTGATTACATATGGCTGCTCTAGTGAGAACAAATCTTTAGCTTTCCCTAGAAAACTGAGGTCCATGTAAGTAGGAATCCACCTATACACATATGAACAATGAGAGTACCTATGCAGTTCACATGATGCAAGAGACTCATCTTTAAATTCAAAGGAATATGATGACGGACCCAAAGTGAAGACCAGCCATAGCTTTGGCATAGATTATCTCCACTGCTGGTTACTATCAAGAAGACTAATTGGCTACTGGGATTTAACAATCAAGGCATTCAGAAACCAGGGAACAAAAGGTCAATAAAGGACTGCATTATTTAGACAAGCGGCTATGCTAAACTACCAGCTCCTGTATGTTGGTATTGGAGACACCAGTGAAAGCCAAGTTTCATTCTTCTCCCCCACCTCTTACTGGGGGAAGGGATGAACAATGACATGGGCATGACAGGTCTTTTTTTTTTTTTTTAAACATTGCAATATATAATGTCATTTGAATTCAAAAGAATAAATGTAAAACTGAAAGTATATACAAGTATCAAGTGGCTATACCAGAAATTAAAGTTAACTTTCTGCAGTGTTAATTTCAACCTTTTCTGAAATCAGAGTTCAAAAGTAACGAATGAAAAAAAAATAAACAGTCCTATCATTTTCCTTTCAGTTCTAATTGGCATTTCTATATGTACTAGCAGATGCGCTGTAGCACGCATCTCGGAATTTTAGTTTCACAGAGAAAGGTCAGTGAGATTTCAGTAGTCAACAAGTAACTTGCTTTAAAAACAACAACAACAACAACAAGGCAAAAGGAACTTACTGAAAAAGAGAAGAAACTATTTAAACCTCACCACACAGACTGCTGGGATAAAATCAAAACTATTAGGATTAACTAGAAGGGAAACCCAAAGGTGTCGCCAAGATACAGGACTGCTGTGCGTACCACACTATAAAGAACTTGCAGATATTCAACACATTCAATCACTGTTTTTTTTTTTTTTAATCACAACATATTTAGTGATTATATTTTACAAATGCACATGCAAAGACATAAAGAACTGTTCTTTAATGAGCACAAGCATCTCCTGAAACCATCTCACACGCATACGTACAAAACCTAAATAAACTGGAGGAAAAAAAAACCCACCAAAAAAACACAACCCACCTCTCACAGGAATCACAAAATAACAAAGTCATTGTTAAACTAAAAGATACTGGAATTCCTTTTACACACTTTCCCTGACACAATAAATCTTCACACAATAAAATGCAAGGGTCAGTGGTACCGAAACAAGTAACGGCAGTTCCACTCTTTTGCACATATGAAACCAAGTGACCCAAGCTATTATTCCAGTCTGAGGCACTTTTTGTTCCTAATATCCAGATGCAGCAGCTTTTTTTTTCTTCTTTTCTTTCCTTTTTTTTTAATAAAAAAAAGAAATGACTGTGGACACCTCCTTCACATTTTCCTTTTCTTCAGTATTTTCACTTCATAAAGCCGCAGTCAATGTGTTTTGTGTGTGGTGAGAAGGGAATGGCACATTCAGTGGTGGTCTCAGCCACAGCCTACATTGGTG
>JANHGO010000033.1:8444565-8463805 GCA_024606505.1 Aquila spilogaster | reverse complement strand
TAAAATACATCACCTTCCGTTCTTCCCAAAAATGACACGTGGCACTGTAATGCTTTGAAAAACAAACACACACCTCAACTTTAACAACTTCACTAAACTAGGAAAAAAACTGTATCTTAAGAAGTGTTTTTACTAATGCCTTGGAATATTTTTTTTTTCCTATTTTCAAGAGTTCAGCATTAACAACATGATTAAACTGCTCAACCTGAAATGTATTTGGTTTATTTTTAAAGAAGTCAAAACAAGGTTTAGATCCTGAATAAGTTATCTCTAAGAGACGAAGTTAGCAATAGCACCTTAAGAAATGTTTCTCCCTTGAGCATGACAGGTCTGATCCACTAAGTCATTTCTTTCTCTAGCCTCCACAATTCTGTGTATTCTGTTCTTTTCATACAGTACGATCATTTTTTTGGCAGCTTTATCCTTCTGCAATTTTTTTTACAAGTAGGATTAATAGCAACTGCAACAGAAAAATTACCTTGATGTCATATATAAACCTTTATCCTTTCATCATCATCAAAATCTCAGTGCTTTGTCCATCTTTCTTGTCTGCAGCAACTTATTTCACTTGTTCCTATTAAGGCTATTATATTCACCCTATTACTACTAATCTTTTCTTTGTAAATAGCCACACCTATTTTAATCCAAAATGGTGTGGTAAGCATTTGATTCTTTGTGGAAGTAGACACGTAATTAGGTTAATCTGTGCTATCTTTTCATGTGAGTTGATTGTTTCTTTACTATGGACATATTTCTTATAACAGCAATAAGCTTGCCAGATTGCTTGGAGGCAAATCAGGAGCAATTTACCAAGCATGTAGCTACTATGAACTGAAATCTTGACATAATAGCAAGCTGTGTATAGCCACTCCTACCTGCCAGTTATTACTCATGTTAGCTTTTTACTGACACATTAAATTTCAACCGCACCTTTCTTTCACAAACAAGTACTTTCATTCAACTCAGCTACAACTGTGACAAATAGCTGATCTTCACCAAAGCATACAGGAATCTAAAATCTGAATGCAGTGCAGAAGTCTTTGACAGCAGCAACCAAATTACCTGCACGAAGTCCAAAAATGTCAATGGAAGCAAGTCATCCAGGTGGCCAATATCTTTGGAGAAACGATTTAAGATTCTTCCTACAGAAACAGGGTTGGAGAAGAAAAAGAAAAATAAAGTAAATATAATTCCTGAAAAGATCAAAATATCTTAAACACACCATGTTTTACCACTTTAGTAATAATTAAAAGGAAACAGCTGGAATCTAAAGATAAAGAGACACTTTTTGAAACCACTGTGAAGGGAATCTTTTACAACCACTGCAATATATTTTGAAGAAGAATACTTTTTTACAAATACCTTTCACCTGAATATAAAACCTTTACTTAAACTGCTAGGAAAAAATTAAAATGGGCTATGAAGATAATCATTCAATGGAATTTAACAGGTGAAACACACATGCTTTATATGCTCAACATGTGCAGGTAAAGGTTTACAGTTCAGACAAATTAATGCAAGTTTCATCAAGTAAAGTCAGCCAGAATCTGCTCCTATCCTTGACTGAAACTCGCTAGTGCATGCATGTCCCAGATAGATCATAATTGATCTAACTGATCCTTTTTAGTATTTCTGTTCCTACCCCTCCACCATTATACGTGGATTCAAATTGCAGGTGTTTCAGAAATAAAATTTGTGATAGATGGTGTTCATGCAGCCTTACACATTTATACTTATTCAAAACCTTGACAATACTGATCTTTATTAAAGCTAATAAAACAACTTTTAATCTGCTGTCAGCGAAGCATTTACACTTCTCTATTTTACCAAGTTCTACTTGGGTGAAAAAAAATCAGTTATAGCGAGAGTTCTTTAATAATTGAAGTCACAATGCTGCCACCCATAAGTGGATTACTATTAATCGATACCTCTACTCACCAGGAAAGAAACGACGCTAAGGATGGGAATCTGGCCTTTTCTAAGGTGTGTAATGCCCGTGCATGCATTCACATTGCTTTTTTATCTACATATATCTTGATTCAATTATTACTTCTAACTGGTACAAACACATTCACTGCATTGGCAACAAAAGACTTTTTTTTTTCTTTTCAAAGGAGCTCATTAAACTGAAGGTAGTTAAGTTTAAGGTTTCCATGGAGTGCGTTGGAGACATAATTCAGAGATAAGAGCATTAACTGAAGTAACTTCTGTAGCAACCACCATTCTAGTTTTCTGTTCATGGCTGCCTTGGAATTACAAATTTTGTTGCATAATGTTGGATTTCTTTTTTTAAGGGAATTTTTGTTCCAAACCAAGCACTATGCAAAACATCCTCTCCTCAGGCCTGGGACGCAACTCCAAAGAGATATACTGGTGGTGAACAGCTTGTTCTGCAGTACTTTACTACCAAAGGCAGTTACTTAGGCAGACAACAGTAGGATTCATCCTATTTTTAGGCTTTGCACACAGAGAGGAAGGGTATATAGCAGCACAAGACTCCGCAAAATCTCTTTCATCTGTTTCTACTGGGAATGGCAGCTGGGGGTGTTCCCTTTCACTTAGTTCATGTTGGGGCAGATATATCAGAAGGAACTCCAAGGCAATTTTTTTTTTTAAAGTTTCCTTTTCCTGTGATTTCCTTACACGGAGACTGGTCGTGGAAAAGTGATCTAGCACTACTGCATGCCTGCCTTAGCTAAGACTTCTTGATATCTCAAAATACCACACTTCAGGTTGTTTTCGAATGAAGCAAGACTTCATTGGCAAAGGAAAATCATTCAAAGAGGTTAAATGCTTCCTTCTGACAGGGCTTTCCTTAGCGGCCTGTCCAGGAGGGACAGAGTAGGGAAACAAGATGGCATAACGGATTGGGCTCAGGGTATTAGCAATGTGTTCCCAGCCCTGCCACTTGTCTCCTGAGTGACCTCACTTTCTCTTACAGAGTGAAGGGCAGAGCGAGGGGAGGTGGCAGCGCCGAGCCCCTCCGTGAAACGCTTTGAGACCCACCAACTGACAAGCTGTACACGAGGGCAAAGGATTATTCATTCCTGTAGCAAGCAAATCCCACCTTAATTCAGCCTTGGAATCCCCCTTTGGCTTTTAACCCCAACTAAGTTTCATTTGCAGTGGTTTCAGACTGCAAAGGCCATCCCATGCAGCACTGCCAGGAGGCAGCAAGGCTACTCAGGCTGGCTACCTTCCATGCCCATAGTGCAGGTCAGGTCAAAGCTGGCACCTCCAGGAATCAAGCGATGCCTTCACGATCTCCCTCATCCCACAAACAAGTGGAAGAGCACATCCAAACTTGTTCCTGGAAAAGTCCTGCGATTACTCTCATTTTGTGCAGTACGGACAAGGCCTTAAGGGGTAGAGGAGAGAGGCCATCACAAAACACTTGCTGTTGAAACCGATTTAACTCTTGGGTTGTTTCAGTTCCAGCAGTGGCTCAGAGTTCAGCTCTCATTTCCCTCCCCTGAGATTTCTATTGAAGAATCACCTGTTAAAGTTGTTCAAGGAAGAATTTTGCAGATTTTGAGTCCGAGTTTTGGTTTTGGTTTTTTCCAGCAATTGTTTGAATAGAATAGAACAGAATAGAATAGAACAGGACAGAACAGTTCAGTTGGAAGGGACCTACAACGATCATCTAGTCCAGCTGCCTGACCAATTCAGGGCTGACCAGAAGTTAAAGCGTGTTATTAAGGGCATTGTCCAAATGCCTCCTAAACACTGACAGGCTTGGGGCATCAACCACCTCTCTAGGAAGCCTGTTCCAGTGTTTGACCACCCTCTCAGTAAAAAAATGCTTCCTCGTGTCCAGTCTAAACCTGCCCTGGAGCAGCTTTGGACCATTACCACAAGTCGTATCGCTGGATACCAGGGAGAAGAGATCAGCAGAAGGCTGTGACAACATCCAACCATTGCCTGAGAAAGTTTCAGCGTTGCAACAAGGAGAGCTTTAGGCTGCAAGCACGAGACAGATCTGTCCCAGCGCTTTCAGGGGTAAAAAGCCAGCATAGATATAAATGAGAGCTGCAGAATGCTTGCCTTCATCCTCCACACCAAGAGCGACTGTGGCAATGTTCTCCTTCACAGTAACATCTCTTCCAGTAAGGTTCTTTGAGGAACAAGGTCATGAAGGAAAACTTACCTCACTTGAGCCAGCCTCGGTGGTCCTTTGGTCTTACTATCTCTTCCATATATACACTAACCACCAACTACTCTAGTACCCACTGGTAATCGAGCTGCTAATTAATTGCCCAAACTGTATTTTTGGCAATTGCCTTATGAAATTGTCAAGTATAACAGTGTTTTTACAGACTGTGTTTTGACAGAGCTGCGAGCTGCCACCAGGAAAGTGGAAATTAATCTGACATTATCAATAAAACATGAATACATCTTTTAATCTGCCTAATCCTCTTAAAATGTAAATATATTAATTCTGTAAAATGACATTGACTAAAATACAAGTGAGCAAAAGAAATGGTATATCAAAAAGACAGACCTTGAAAACTGGAACCTTTTACAGTCCACCTGATACAACTAAAGCACTTTAAACAGTGGGGACATGAGTCAGCCGCTTCCCAAATAAACATACACGTGAATTTCTGGTAGCAGAACTTCATTTTTTTGAATTTTCAAGTTACTGAAAACAATAATTTATGGTCTATTTAGTGTTTGCACATAGTAATTCTGGAAAATGACACCTGAAGTCATTAAGCCTAGGAAAATACCTTGCTTCTTGCTAAGAGGTCCACATCTCCCTTTTGTAATGTTAATCCAGTGACCATTAATGCTTTTCTACTGCTAAAAGCAAGCGACAAAGCCACAAGCGCTTTTTGTTGTTGCTGGTTTTCAATTATATTATCCCAGTGACTGTATAAGAGAAAACACAGGCCTGGAGATGTATTTCAGATCCTGTTCATATGGATATAACTGAACCGGCATTTTAGTCAGCACGTCCTACGCAGAAGCAAGCTATGGTAACCCACAAAAGCAAGCGAGTTCCCTCACCATATACCAGAGAGCGCAGAGCACCTCCAAACAGAAGTGCTATGCTTTGGAAATATCTGCAAAATGCCCCATAGCCATCATGATATTGCATCCACAGCGATTGCTACATTTATAAGGATGTCTACAAGTAAATAAGGCCTATTTCGCAAGGTATGAAGAAACAACTGTTTCCACTTACTGGAAGCACAGTAAATCAGTGGATTGCTTATGCATCATTAAGCATGCAAGAAAAAACATTCCAGATATGGAAGTTAAAGTAGCCATTTTGAGCCAGGACTCAAAATGCTTACAGTTATGACTACAGTTTCTACTAGCATGGTTCTTCAGATTAAAGAAACTGTTGCACCTGCTATTCCAGAAGGGCAGGACCTGCACACCCCCCCCCTCAAAAAATTTTTTTTATCTCCAAAACTTTTAATATCCTTCTCTCCCAAACTTACAGACTATCAATATCACCTTCCCACAATACTTCATACTTCCAAAAAACCCCAAATGCCTTAAGTGAGCATTTTTGTGATACAGATACATGCCACAAGACAATAATTCTTAGATCTAGTCCAGTTTTTTCAATTTACAAAAAGTTGCAAGCTCACTTAATACTTGCACTCTCTACTTATCCCAGTGAGTTTCAGTCTGGGCTTCAAAAGCAAAAAGAAAATACTAAATCTAAAACTTGTTAGGCAAAGGACATTTCATGCAACCAACAACAAAAAAGTCTTTTAAGAAACCAAGAACTAAGTATGCCAACGTTACAGCAGCATCCAAATTTGTGAATAGTATCTGATTCTCAGGCTTCCATGTGGTGTGCAGCGTCAGTAGCAAGCTGCAAAAGGGAACGTGCTCTCTTCAACAGTCCTATGTTTGTTTTTACATCAAGTAACTTAATCAGAACACACACTGTTGTTAGATTTCTTCTGAAGTAATTAAATAACTATTCAATGCCAATTAATCACAGTTAAATAAGGGTCTGTCACCAAAGTGCTATGTACACATTTCAGACTATTTAATGGTCAAATACTTGGCAGTATCAAAGTTAAACAATGATTCATTAAACCTCCTCCACTACACAATAGTTAGGCTAAACTTGAAGTGAAAGAATCAAACCTCTTTTGTTCTCCATGAAAAAGACATCAAACCTCAGTATGTGATATTCTTTTCTTCCTCACTCTGTAAACTGCTTTAATTGCATGAATCAGAATGTGTTCAGGTGCTACATACCCACTTCGCTTCTGCAGGTGCCTACTGATACTTTTGAATAGATGTTCAAACCTACCATCCAAATAATGAAAACACTTGACAGTGTGCCACACCTATTTAAAATGTTTATACATACTTTATGATGAAAGAAATATAATCCAAACTGAATCAACACTTAGGATGTAAACACCAGAAAAGAAAAGGATTTTTTTTTTTTTTTTTTAAAAAACAAGAAACTAGGATCCTCCACTGGAACAGCCAAATGCCACCAATAGCATTTGATGTTGTGCAACCTAAATTCCAAATATGAAGGACCCTAAAAGCAGCAGTACATTATTTCTAAATGTATTTGCAATTTCTAGTATACTTTGTTGGCCAGTGCATTCACTGAAATACTTCTGTATAATAGATTAGAGTGGGCAGATTGATTTTACATAACTTGCAAAGAGTTTACAAAGCCTTTATACCCACTTGCTTCATCACACATTGCAGAAATACTTTGTTGCTACTTGTGTAGTCCACTGATTTGCCTCTTTGAAAAAGAAAAAGGTCTTAAGAGAAGGTCCTTCTAGGGATAGAAAGCTTTTGCCGCGTGTATGTGTGTGTGTGTGCACGCGCACAGGTGCACGCTCTTGGAATTTTTTTCCCTCTCAGACATCAGGCTAATCCTCAATCCGGGGAATTTTAATTGCATCACACTTTAGTTCAATACACAAATGTTATTAATAAATACTGCTTTGCTTAGTAACCTAAACTCCTCCATGGCAATTGGCCTAAATATCAATTTTCACATACAAGTACACTGCATTTACCGGGGGGAAAAAAAACATTCAAAATCTGTTTATCTACTCTGCCACAGTGAAGGCCAGGAACACCCCCCCACTGCCCAGCCTCCACGAAGAATAAGTAACAAGTTAAACACTATTATCTCCCACTCCTTGCTGCGAACTCGCAGAAACCTGTCTGAAAGCAACTTGTACCGCTAGGAATGGATTCAAGAAGGTCCTCGGTCACACGCGTACAACTAAACGCAAGCAACCCCGAGCGGGACTGTGCTTTGCTTGAAGGCAGTCATGCCGCAGGGACGCTCTTCCAGCCTAAGACGAGCGTAATTTAGAGGGGCCGACGTCGGGGGGCCGACGGGGCACGCTTCAGGGCCACCTCCTTCGCCGCGGGAGGAGAAGATGCCGCGCTCCGTCCCGGGACGTCCACCCCAACGCACGCTTCTGCTCGCCCCCGAGAGAGAAACCGCGTACTTTCAACGGCCCGAACTACAGCTCGGAAAACCAAAGTCATTTTAAACGTGCGCATGGAAAGAAAACGACGCTCAGAAGCGCATACCTGGTAGTAAAAGCATGCTCAAAGGTAGGAATAAAAGAAAGAGCTGCACGGAACTGGGTATGTTTAAACGCCCATCAATTTAACTACATTGAACATGTTTCCCGTTCTGTCAGTGGTATAAATCGACAGCTCGCCACATATCTTGCTGTTAAGCTATGGCATTCAGTGACTGATAAGTCTTCAGCCGTGCTCAGTTCGCACACATATGCCGAAAAAAGAGAAAAAAAAAAAAAAAAAAAAGATAGTACTGCAACTACAAGCAGCCTTCCGTTTCATCAAAGCAGCGACAAAGTGGATTGTCCGTATCAAATGTTGGCAGGAAGCAGACATTACATCAACCTTGTAGAATACAACTATGAAATCAACAAAATAATTAAAGATGGATTACCGACTTTGAAAGGAATTGTAAGATTGTGAAATATTTCTTCAGAAAGAAATCTGGAAATGCATCTCCTGCATAGCTGTCAATTACTGATCTACTCTGGCTTTTCTTCCATATTTCTACAAAGAAACGTCAATAGGTCTGTTATCTTTTTTTAATATATGTTTAGCACCACATGTCCACACAAACTGCCATATACAGCATTACTGTCTTCCCCACAGGCATCCTATAAATATAAATAAGAAATGCTACCCCATTTTTTTTCTTTAGCAGCCTGAAACTGACAGGAATATTATCACTTTCTTAGACATTTGCAAATGGGCACAGTGGTGCTGGGCCAAAATATGCTGAGATCATAATATCCATTTATCTAAACTGCCAGCATGTAATGAATTCAGGTGGGATGCCTTCTATCCAAATTAATTTACTACTTGAAAAGGACTTTTTACACGAACCCTGTCAAACCGGAAAACAGTTAGGAAACGAGAAGAAAACATGAACACTGTGTTTGATCTTATTTTTAAGTGTAGGATTTAAAGAAAGAAAGATAACTATGATGAAGATAAGAATGGAAAACAGGCTTCTTTGGAAATGAATTTCTATTTTTACTGCCGATGGAGTCGTCTACATTATCTAGTACGAATACATTGATCCTAACTGTACAGTTGTTTCTTGAACTTTCCAGTCCACTAGAAACACACAGTATTTTAATGACCTACTGATTAGAATTACCCTGCTTGTAGAAAATCAAAATAGGTCAATGCTCCATGCAAGTTGACTTATCCCTTTGCTAAATTACGTGGTACAGTTGATTTGTCTTTTTTCCTGGGTGTGCTCAGAAAAGCATGTGTATTAACATCAGTTATCACCAGCCAAAGTCTATCTCCTCACTTAGAATACAATGCAGAAAGGATATATCAAGTCTTCATTAAAAACAGAAGCACAGAAAGAAAAACATCTTGATGGGGTTGGGGGGAAGCATAACTTTCCTTCTTTCTTAATTGCTTTCATGAGAAATCTCGAAATACCTTCTGCATCATAACTGCCTTTCATACTATATATATCATTATCAATTAACCAAGTTGGTTACAATTCCAGCTGTAACAGAATTTGCAAAACAGAATTTAACTTTGGTGCTACATTACACTTGCTAACAAAATGATCTTTTTTACAAAAGCACGATAGATCTGGGATAATATATTCATTAGCAACTTTCAAATTATTGATCCCTGCAATGATACCGCCCCACCCCAATAATTAACATTCACAGATTCTTTTCTTTTGTAATTTATTGTGAAAGATTGGAATCATTCAAAAGAACAAACTTCTGGCTATGTAAAAAAGTTTTACCCCATAACCTGAGTACAAAGCTACATCTCTGCTTCATAATTAGAATGACAATGAAAGCAGACCCCTGCACACCCACTCCCCTCTGCCCCCCCCCAATCCCTGGAGTAATACTAAACCTTTCATATGTAATTCTATGATGAAGATTGCAAGAATAAAGTTCTAACCGTTCCAGAAGTTAAGCTATGGATATCCTATCTGCTTCTTTTTCAACTCATTTTTTTTCACTGGAGCTATTTTAAGTTATCCTGAGTTTAATGAATAAAAATCTACATTTAAACATACCAAAACAAATAAGAAACTAAAACCAAGCCACCAACCCTAATGTCCTGCCAAAATACAGCACAACTCAATTTCTGCTGTATACTACAACATAAACAGCAAGATATTTTTAAGGCACACAGTCTAATTGAACCAAAAAAAAAAAAAAAAAAAAAGAAGTATTTATACAGAGGAGGGGGTATAGGAAGAGTTGACACTGGCCTCCTTCACCCTCCTGAAAGGGGGGGGGGGGAATTAAAAAATGGTAACCACTTGCAAATTCTTATTAACTAGCCTTTAAAAAGATGTCAAGTTGTACACTATCTACAGTATTTTCCATTAATTTACACCACCTTTTTCTATGCCAGATGTAAAGTTACCTACTTCTACTTCTCACAATACAAAGCATCACTATAGTAGAAACCTAGAATAGTATATACTAAATACAGTCCTATATTGGTTTTTTACTAGCAAGATTATGAGTTTAATTCTTTGCTAAACTATTTAACCACAAACACACCCACTGCTGAAAAAGCATTTGTGTAGTCTAGTTCTCTTTTCTGTTATAAATCCAATTTGGATTGAAAAGTATGTCCCAAGTGTTGTTTTGCTGGAGGGGCAGGGGGGGGACTTACAATGAATTAAACTGAACACTACAAATCAGGATGGACTGAAATATGTGGAGAGTATTCTGTTGCTGCTATTTTTACATGAGAGGAGAAAAACAGCTTTTAGAACTACTTTCAGATTTGGGGGTTATATATAAATATACATCAATACAAGAATTAAAAAAAATAAATGGAAATACATGTCACCTTTCTGGTAAGGTTTTTCCAACAACAAAAAGGAGCATTCCTGTGCTATTTATACTATTAAGACTAGATTCAGAATAGGCTTTAAATACTGTATTTCACAAAAATATTGGGGGGGGGGGGGGAATCTCACATAGGTCTTGCAAATCTGCTCATATTTGTTGATTTTCTTACCATTCCATCTCCTAAAGATAATTCACTAAATAAGAATCTTAATTTGCTTCTTTTTAATGTTTTTCTTCCCTTTTTTTTTTAGGCGTTGAAGTTAGAAGGGCTCAGTCATCATTCCACTCTAAGATGACAATAACCAAGTAGGACATTACTGAATATAAAGCTTTTGCCTCCTGAAATCTTGAGTCGAAACTATCTGGCTGATACAGTTACCATTCAGAAAACAAGTATTATCCTGTATTTTACCAATCATACATAACCAGATCCCCTCCCACACACTGAAAAGGATGATTCTGATGATCCATTTTCTTCCTTTTTTGAAACCACGGAAGGGAATTCTATATGGACTGTTGCTGCGAAAGCCAAGCCAAGACTTCTGGTCTCTACCTAGCCCATCCATTTTGAGGATAAAGCCTTTGGGCAGCTCAAACAGCAGAGGCATTTCACGTCTTCATCTGACTTTGTAAACCCCTGTCTTCTGCTTGGCATGTTCCTTTGGTTCAATCATTCATTTTTCTTTAGCTTCAGTTTCTTTTTCTTTCTCTCTTTTTCTGGAAAACGTGAATTGTTTGGCAAGGAGAGATTCTCTCTAAAGCTCATTCATTATGTACTCATGTAATGATTCCTGAAACACCTTCTCCTTTTTAACTACTCACCCTATATAGAAAAACCACTGCAACAACACTGGTTTGGCTATCCAGAATTCACAATGGATGACACTGGATAATTTTCAGTGGGGTTTTTTCCTGTCTCATATGAAATGTCATTCCTACTGAACTCAAGAGAAATTCTGGTGTAACTATCAGAAAATTAGAACTGTGTCTCTTTTAGTTTGCTGTGCAAATAATCAAAGCATTTGCTTGGAAAATTTGCTGTATGTTAAAAAGACAGCCCCCGTGAAATTAAAAACTTTGCTTCAATTTAGGACATTTTAAACCACATGTTAGAGCAAAGCCACAGAAAATTTGGAAACAACTAGATTCACAACTTAGGTACTATTCACAAAACCACAAAGGAAGAAGATATTGGGAAACCTGTCATCCTGTTTATAAAGGTACAGCCAAGCCCAGGGGTCAGGACACTTACACGAAAGGTGAAGGCTGGGCAGAGACACAAGGGAACGTGTTATTTTTACCAGTCACGGTGCATGCACTGAATGTGGGTCGCCCACCTCTCCAGCGAATGTGTTAATTGCTCTACTAGAGGCAATTCTGCGGTAGGGCTCCTTCAGTCTCCGCTCTTGAAGCTGCTCGCCCTTTGGATGAATCAGTAAGTAAGTATGGCACGGGAAGAAGGCAAATGAGTGTGTGCCTGAAGGCTACGGCAATCAGCACGGGAGGGACTACAGTTGGATTCAAATCCTGCCCCCCCCCCTTTTTTTTTTGGCCTAATTTAGGGCACAGAATGGATCCTTTCCTGCGAAGCGGGCTGTAGGGTAGAAGGAGGGATGACTTCACCTCCTCTTCGGTTTTGTGATTGGCACCAAATTCCACTTGCAAATCTCGCCTGAGAAACAACCAAAAGTCTTTTGTCTCGGAAAAGCTGAAGGCAACCACATCCCAAGCGTTTTCTTCTAGCAAGGAGTGGTGTCCAAAGGAATCTAGATATAGTCTGACAATGCATTTCTTTGGGCCATCAGCTTCTGGGGAAAAAAAAAATCACTATAATAGAAACTTCTTTACAGCCTAAACTATAATTAACAGCACTGAATTGGAAGTGTGGGGTATAATATACATTCAAATGAGAAAAAACCAAAAATATGACCTCTTCTCTACTGTATATTATATTCATTACATTAAAAGAAAGAACTTTTAATAATTAAATGATTATATGCTAAGCATTTTGAAAAGTTATATTGCACTTCATATGACTTTACTGTACCCCCTCTACTGGGCAACTATTAGAAAGCTTCACCTCAAAAACAAAAAAAGAAAAACATACTAGGAGTAAGCAGCTGCAAATGAGGAGTAAGTAGCTGCTAACCACACTAAAACACTAGTAGTGTATAAATCAAAACCAAGGAACCTTTAACGTTCATGTAGAAATATACCTTAAATTCATCCCCCTAGTTTTTTTGATAGCTGAATGCTAGAGGTTAATTATTTTAAAAATATATGCTTACATATACATTGCTTAAAATTAAAGAAAAATCTAACATAGCCCTATAATTTTCTCTTTTTTCATGGCTTTTAAATAATAAGAAAGAAACTTAGCATGATAAATATGCTAACAGCAACACTTCTTCACTTTTCTATAAACAGAGAAAAAAATTCACACACACCAAGGAGAAAAAAATGGCTTCACTGAACAGTCACTCAAGCAAAAGTGAATACGATTTACAATCTGTTTTGCCTTTGTTCAATTCAAAGAGAGACTTCACTGTGAAGCTCTGATTTACAGCTGTCCAGCACTATGAACTACTAAATAAATAAATATGCAAAAATAGAAGAGTGCCTCCCGCAACAAGGGACTCCTCAGAACGCTGCCATTTGTTACTCGCATGACACAAACACCCAAAAGAGGATTAATGTATCTGAAGTGGGAGGCACAGCCTCACTAGCATGCATGCTGGACCATCATGTAGCCAGCAGCATGCCCTGCCCTGAAGAGTTTGTTGTGTCAGTTGAGAGAAACTAACACAATTGACTATAAAAGGAACAACGAGCAAAGGGAAGATGTAGCAGCAAGCTGGAACAGAAAGTTGCAGGACAAGATGTGTGCCTTTTTGCCTTTTTTTTTTTTTTTTTTTTTTTAAGTATGGGAAAACAAAGGGGTCAGGGAATTAATGAGTTTCTCCACCCGTGTTTAACTACTGTCAGTGTATAGTTATACTGCGGTTACAATGATACTGGTGTATCTTGAGAGATGATTTTAAGATGAAGAAGAGCCAGCTTGTGGATGAACTTTACTGCACAGAGAGCAGGAAGTTACAAAGATGTAAGCATGAAAGATAAAAAGGCAAAACAATGATGGAGGAAGGAAGAAACACAGGAATGTGCCAACAGCTCCAGTTACCAGGTGCAGAAATAGTAAAAGCTTTGCATGTGGCTAATGCTCAAATGAAGCCACACTCCTTTCTACACCTCCTGGTAGACTCCCTCAAAGTACACTGGGGCCATAAGATTAAGAAAAAGCCTTCTCCATCTGGCCCTGGGGAGGAGCTGCAAGACAGAACTGTCAAAAGACTAGCTAGTAGTAACAGTCATAGAAGTTGACAAACTTGGGATGTTTGGATAGAGAGAGCTTTGTACATATTGACTTGAATTTTTGCCCTGTGCAGACTGGCTGCTTGCACACGCCCTCTCCTTCACCCTCTGCTTCATTCACTGCATATCTGCTCCCCATTTCCACTCCTCCCTCTGCCTCCAACATTGCTTCTTCCATTCCCCTTCACCACGGAAGGGCACAAGTTCTGGATACAAATAAGCATGCCTGAAAAAAAGGAGAGAATGTCATCCCATGGACAAGCAAGGCACTAAGCCTGACATGGCGAGGTGTAGGCTAGGAACCGTGGAAGAGTTTGGGATAAAGCAAGCGAGAACAGAAGGTGAACAGAAGGTGGCTGCAACACTTAAACTAGAAGAGTGCCTGAATTAATGTTTTGGAAATGCAGAGTGACAAAGAGAGCCACATGGGGGAACTTCAGTAACTACACATGAGCCGTAAAGGCAACAGGGAAGGTGTTTTACATTGAAAACCATGGGAAATGCTTACAGCAAGTGAGAGATCAGGTTCTGAAATAGTTCCCAAATTAAAACTGTGGAAGCCAAATGGCCACTGTCACCTGAAGGGAGACGGCAAAGTGCAGGACATACTGCATAACCATAAGCGTTTGATACATACAGACTATATACAAGGTTATACTTAGACAGATGAGGCAAGACTCACTATCTATTGAGAAATGTCTTTAGAGAACAATTCAGAGGATTTTAGTTACTTCTTGCTTTAAACTGCTCTTACAGGAGCATAATTCACTCCGCTAACTACAGAACTGCAGGGGCAACAGCCAGCTGTGTCTCAAGTTAGTCTTTAGAGTATACTCTAATTAGTTTGCTTAATTTAATTCAGATAGGGTCTTAAGAATTCACAACACCAATTAAGGTTTCAGGTAAAGGAATTCTTGGTAAAAGTTTTCTTTCTTCCTTCAAAATGAAGATGTCTGACTTTGGGTCTTAACAATTCACTTATTTATGCATTCATTTTGTTTCTCTTGACATCCATTTTCACCACAATTTGTTTTTGTTTTTTTTTTTTTTTTTAAACCAGCAGCTTCTCTGCTGAAACTACATCAGACCCATTAGGATGAAAGAAGTTCCAGGACTGCAAGGAACTGGACAACTAAAGGAGCAATGCAAAGACTAAGACAAATGACCTATCTTTCAGGTATCCATATCCAACATATAAAACACTATAAAATCCTCTCATGGACTTAAAGCACAAGTTGTATTTTGGAATAAACACTACAAATTTTGCAAATAATCACTGATCATAACCTGATCCCAGACATTTTGGGAATGGCTGTTTTAAAACAACTGCTTTGCTGTTATTCTGCGTTAAAAAAGGCATTAACCAAATCTCTGATAAGGCAGGATTGAAATTTAAAAACACGCATATAATAATGAAATTAAATGACAGAAAAATATCTTGTGTTTTTCCTTCCCTCTTCATAAAACAGCATGAACACAGAACTTGATTCTGGATCAATTTGTGGATACATCGTTAAAACATACGCAACAAAAGTACAACTTCAAGCAAAAAAACCCATGGAAGACAAAGTTATGTCAATAACCCAACCACTATTAATATTACAGAGTTAGTAACAACTTAGCATTGTAGATATTTAATGATAATATTTAGAGAACAAATGTTGGCTCTGAGGGTTTTCAAAATGTAGCTTAACTTTAGAATGCATATGAAAAGCATCCAATAAACTTTTCATCACAGCTGAATGGTATTTACAATGCCTCTTAACTTTCTGAATGTCTATTTTGTCCTTGACTGACTCTGGAGAGGAAGTCCTTCAACAGCAATTCACATTCCAAATATGAACATACAATTTCTAAAGTTTTTAGTGGTCATGCTAAAACATGCCAACTATACAGCGGTCATGCTTTCAGGAAGAGGTCACAAACAAGTTTAAGTGTCTGCATCACTCTAAAACCTTTTAGGACTTTCTGGTCAATTGAGGGTTTGTTTGTTTCGTTTTTCCAAAGAAAGGAGACTGAAATGTCTCTTGACATCAAGGTTTTGTACCCTTTCATAATCCAGTGTTTTTCTGGAAAACTGTCATATCACAGTTGGTGTAGAAAATGCTGGTCCTATGAAAGAAAAGTCAGTAAAGCACATGATCCATGTGGTGAAGTCTATTCCACCTTCCAGAAGATTCCTTACTTCAGCAGGGTACCACCCTCATAGCTGCGGAAGTCTGTCCACAATGGACCACCTGGCCCAATTAGAAGTCAAGACATCACAAATAACCTGAACTAGAAACCCCCAAAAATACTGAAAACAAAAACCTGAGGTATGTTGTAAACAGTATCACTAAAGTGTTACTGCTTGCATGGGTCACATTCTCTCCTCCTCAGTGCACTCAGGCAACCAAAGGACCATTATGTTCAGAAAAGAGATCCTGGAAGAACTGAAAGGTTCTGACATCAGAGAATTTAAACTAGCTGTGAATCCCATTGAGGAGGTATGACTCATCTCTGAGGTTTAAATTAGATTATCAACCAAGTGAAGCAGCACAGTAAATCTACAATAAAAGATGAATGCCTACAGGAAAATAATTTTTGCCCCTAGTGGCAGATACTTGAACTTTAAAGGATCTGAGACTAAGCTCTTTGTCTAAGCCTTCCTGACAGAAAACAATTGAAATAATTTCTTTAGTTGGTCCAACTTTGCTCCATATGCCACATGGAAACAATATCTAAACCCTCTAAAATAAAGTATATTGTCACTTCTAAACCAATTGAGGATCAAACAATTTACAGAAACCAAGACTTATTTTGCTGACAATTAAGCTCTATCACCAAGACTTGAGATTCAATGAAATTTGACAATTGTGAAGAAAGAGGCTTTTGTCTGAGTAAGTCTGAAGCATTTGGAAGAACCAACAGGAAATCAGAAGACTGAATTAGATCGAAGTATCAGAGCCTTTGAGGATAGTCTAGAATTCACTAATTAAAATAACTGCCTTCGTTGCTCTGTTTCCTCTCGGAATTGCTTTGGTTTTACAGCAGAAAGGCATATAGCAAGAGGCAAATCTGCTCTAAGGAGCAAGCATTATACCCATCAAACTTCCTTTTACACCAACAGCATACTTTGTCTATGCTGCTGGTCAAGCTTCATTATGAAGAACAACCATCTCTTTAAAGATGAGATGAAAGACAAGTACGAATCACTGCTGTACACCAGATCTATGGGGTTTGAAGGGCCTTTAAAGCCTTTTTCTTCCATGCTGAAAGCCACCACATTTACTTTGTAGTAATTCATATACAACCCAAATAAGTTTGCAAGTTCTATTCTATCCTAGTGCTAGAGGTCACTAGCTGGGATAATATTCTTGCACCTCCTCCTAGTGGAGTCAAAGAATGAATATAGTCTTCTGTTCTTCCAAGAACTGTAATACTAACTTGTTCTCCTGCCCTTTTAATTGAAAAATACGCAAGACTTCTATTCAAAAACACCTCCATGCCTACTTCATAATTAATAGAAAGCAGCCAATAAGCATTTGAATGTCTTGCATCTCATGAGAAGTATGAACAACAGAAGCAGAGCGCAAAGGTATTAACAAATTAAGTGGTGCTCACAGCACTACATTTTAAGCTGAAAACATCTCAGATAACTTCAGAAACTTGGGATTTTGCATTTCAGAAAATGTTTGTGTCTCTATTAAAAGTACATAATAATATCGCTTTATTGTGTGGCTAAGATGGGAAAACAATGAAATCCTATTTTTCCACAGGAATGTTTCTATTTTTTAAGCAAACACACACTTCTGGAAATTGTCAGATTGGACATTTCTACTCTCAAACACTCAGCAGGTGAACAAAATCATCTGTATAAGCCCTAATAATTTTTGAGAAACACTTATTTCTGAACAACCACTTTTAAACACTGTTCTGTAAGCCTTCAGTAGTAGCTGGGCAACACTGCTTATTAAATTGAGGTGCAGCAGAGTTTATTTCTTTTTATCTCAATCAAAAACAAAAATGTTGGGATTGTTTTTTCCATTTTTTCTGTTGGGGATTTGGGGGGTTTTAAATATAAGTGGCATTTAGTGAATGGCTTGAATTCAATATTAAACCATACTCGTAGCTTAATTATGAAAAAAGATCATTGTCACTACATATTTGGAATATTAAAACTTGTCAGCTCTATAAAAACCTCAAGGCAGTTTTTTCTTTCAAATTTGGTTTTGTTTTGAAAGCCCTCCTTAGATAAGATTTCTTAATATTAGAACAAGTCTAGCATAACTAGTTTCCTGTTGAAAATATTGGGGAAAAAGTGTTCCCTCTATATCGTTAGTTTAATAGAAAAAAGATGACACTTGTAAAGCTAAAACCATCTATATTTTACAATTCTGGTGCTTTCAATTTGCAGAGCTTTCTGCAGGTATCTTTTGTACTAAATGAGCATCAAATATTTTTTTTTTCTCCAACAGTAAGGGAACATTAGCTGACTAAAGGTAACTACTGCCAACTCTTCCTTAAACCATTTTACCTTTTTTTAGTCAGGAAATACCAGAAATATTCTGGAAGGTTAACAGTAACTGTTTACTTTTGGCTGGCTGTTGAGACTGGGGGGGAGGGAGAATTGTTATTCTAAGAGGAGACTGGGGAAGGAAGGAAGGGAGAAAGTAAAGAAGCATTATACTAACATCAGGCAAAGCATATGAGTTTTATATATATATATTTAATATATATTTTTATATATAGGTGTGTGTGTATATATGTATAAAAATATTAAAATTATGGTTCATCCCTTTCTTTTAAATTCAGTGGTAAATTCAGAATACTGAAGATTTTAAGATACCCATCCTTAAGAACACAGACAGCTAGGTACCCTGAACCTCCACACTGTAGTGGGTAGCAAAGACAGCTCTTCTCCAGCAAGATTTAGAGCAAAAGCCTAACATTGGTGCTCTCAATAATGCCCTGGAAGAGCCTGCCTCTTTATCATGTACCTGGTAAACCTAGGCTAATGTTAACCTTTGTGAATACCCTTCTTTGCCTGGTCATTCCTCATTATACATACTCTTCAAACTGGAATCATAAATGGCTAGTAAATAAAAATAATCACAGATTTGAAGAAGTTCTATTATTTTTATGCCAGAAAATTGTATATTTTACTCACTGAACCCTTAATCTCTATTACTGAAAGGATAATCTTACCATAACAAAGATGCTGTTTGTACTTTATACTTAACAATAACTTAACCAAGTAAGCACCATACAGCAAATCTGGTCTGAACAGGCATAGAACCCCAGCACTTCAGTTCACTTTTAGCTTCTCCTTCCATAAACTGAAGGAAAGTTGGGCTTCTGTTTCATTAGGTGATGCACAGATTTACTCATGTTTACAGGTCATAATAAAAATAGAAGGTTCTTCATTAAGTTGCCCAGCATTAAGGATATATTCCCCTATTTCAGTGAGAGGAAAGAGAAAGCAAACCCAAGTGATAGACAGCAACAGTACTTCTGAAACTGTTCGTTATCCC
>JANHGO010000033.1:8427147-8444465 GCA_024606505.1 Aquila spilogaster | reverse complement strand
CTATTTCAGTGAGAGGAAAGAGAAAGCAAACCCAAGTGATAGACAGCAACAGTACTTCTGAAACTGTTCGTTATCCCATGCAATGAGAAGATTGCTGCATATAAAACATTTAACATTCTAAACCCAATCTCTTTAAGTGAAGACAGACACTCGCCACCTTCTCTCTAAAGACCAGCATGACAGATTATATACAGAAAATAAGTGCACTGAAGAAGAGATAAATGAGATAGTGTAAAGTTTATTTAAAGCTTTAAATGTTCATATTAAAAAGGAAAGAGAGAAAAAAAAAAACCAACACTGAGCAAATGCCCCCAGCATCTAACACTTACTGTCCTCAGGGCATGTCGTACAAAGGATGGGGCAGGAACAGTATTCCTGTATGAGAAATTACTTATGACATCTTAGAAACAGATGTAGGAACTTTACCTGAAAATTTAGACTGAACTGTATCTATTTTGGGTTGTGAACATTCAAACTGATGAACACTGGAACCACACCACACACACTGAGAAATGAATACATGCAGGGACAAAGGAACATGTATTCCCGATGAAGGGAAACTTACCACAAAGCACAGGGTTTTTTTCTTGCCTACGCAAGAATTTGCAATATTCTGCATTGCATCATTTGCATATTAGACAGAAAATAACTTCATTGGGAAAAAAACAGGTTTACCACACACACAGAGAAATCTCATCACATCTGATAAAAAGAAAACTGAGGAAGAGTTAGGCCATCTATCTACCATCCATTATACCTTATAATTACCAACAATAATGTCCATGTGCTAAATCTTCACCTTCTCAGTTTTCCACACACCTTCAGGTTATTCTGCACTCTGTGCCCCAACACTAACACAGGCTAGCGAAGATTTATACTTGAAAGAGGGCAGGCCACATGCAGAAGACAGTGTAAAGGGATTGAGAGAGATGGAAGAGTGGCATTCCCAGACACAGAAAGCAGAGGATAAATTCA
This sequence comes from Aquila spilogaster, assembly GCA_024606505.1. Lineage (NCBI taxonomy): Eukaryota > Metazoa > Chordata > Aves > Accipitriformes > Accipitridae > Aquila > Aquila spilogaster. Next base: position 8,443,490 of record JANHGO010000033.1, on the reverse strand, counting down.
GGTACAGAGTGGATGAAAACTGACAAGGACCATGCCGGTGGACAGCAAACCCATGAACTTATGAGGAGTTTAACATTAAACTTCCTTTGAGTTTACAAATGTCATAAATGTTGCACAAGTAGCACATGATAAAAGCTTAAGTTCGAGCAGTATTAGTGACCTTTATATTCTTTTTTTAACTGGCCAATGAGGAAGGATGAGGGGATGCTACAACTAGAAGACAAACGAGCAGGTCAGTAGTCATTTGTGAGTCTTCTACAGCAGTAAAAAGTCCAATGCAAAACCAAACCCACCTCCTCAGTATACAACGCACTTCTACTCTGAACCAAACAGTTGAGAATGAAGACTTTGACTTTCTCCCGTATACCAGTCCACTTGCTTCGCATGCTGGCTCTGTGAATACAACTTCCTACCCAGTATTAGGTGAGTAACAGCTAAAGCAGCCTCAGCTTCTCCAGACATTTCAGAAGTCTCCTCACTCCACAACCTCTTGTTAGGGACCACCACAACTAAATACTCTGCTCAAGCCAAAACCAAAAGCTATGGAAACAAAAGATGCAAATGAGAATCACCTAGGAAAATGTTCAACAGGAGCCCAAATTTAAATGAACATTAAAACAAACCTCCATGAACCTGCAGTTTCTAGTTTCAAGCTACCTACCTGAAGATTGGTATTGCCACAAGCAATAATTAATGTCCTTACATACTACTATTGTAATTACAGTACTATCGTCCAGTAACTAATTAAAAAAAAAGTTCTTCATATGCTTGATGCTATTTTAAAATACATTGTAAAGCTCTCTTAAGACTGGTAGCTGTCAACATATACAGCTTGTCATAATGCTGCCTCCTCCAAATGTAACATTATCTTGCATAAAATGACATCAGAAATCAAAACCTGAAGGAGGTCCTGCATATGTATTCACTTGAATACATAACCAAAAGCCTCTGACAAAGTAGCTACTGATTCTGACAGAAAAAAATAACACCTGAGGAAGAGAGGGTGGAAGCAAGCAAGTAATATTGTCTTGTACTATTCGCAAATAGCTCAGTAATTAACTCTATCAAGTTTCTAGTTTTTAAACTGAACAGCACATTAAAGTTGAGCTTGATTCAATACCTCCGCTTCCCTAACTGTTGATTTCTATCCTTTGTTTTTTATTCTGGATTGCCAGAACAGGCAGATTCACATAAAACATCCATTCTTTTCTACACTAAAATTTTAATTTTGGATCAAGAAGTGCCTTTTGTTTCCAAACACTCTCCAAGATCACCACAGGCACAAACTAATCTTCACTTGTTGCATAATCTGCAAGATGCTGGCAATCTGAGGAGAAAAAAACAAAAAACAAAAACTAATTAATTCACCCAGATGCTGCAGTGCAGATTACCTAGGATCATCTGGGAGAAAGATTTCTGTGCGGTATAAAGCAGAACAGTGCTCATGAAATGAGTTTGCAGTGTGATAGTATTCCTTTTATTTTAATTTACAGCCATTCAGATTAAAAAAAAAAAAAAAAAACAAAAAAACCCTAAAAAACCAACACACCAAAGTGGGCTGTTTTTTCTGCAAACACGACAGTGGTCTAACTGTGTCTGTGTGTCCGTAAGAGACAGCAATGAAAGGTTATGGCACAGGAAAGAGCCCAGAAGAGCCAAAAGCCTGATGTGTAGGGCTTTCACCTGGGCTGGGGGAGCCACGTGTTCAAGGCCCACATTAAATCAGAGAGGGGAAGACCTGGGCTGCCTTCCCCACGTTCCACATGCGTGCTCTCACCACCTGGCTATTCATTATCCCTGCCCTGCACCTCCCCAAAACAATCTTTTTGGAAATGCTTCTGCCTTGTTCCAAGGTGGAATGAAAGTGGGGTTTTGATAAGTTCTTCTGCCTTTCTCAAAAAAACCCTCATTTCCCACCCAGAACAAGCACCCATGAAGAGCAAGAGAGGAGGTCCTATCCATATGGCGCCTCCAATCCCTGCTATCCACAGCAGTCACAGCAGCATCCAGCAATTTTTAAGCGGATTAAAAATAGCAAAAAAAAAAAAAAAAATATTTAAAATAGTTAATATCAAAACCAAAAAACCCCTCCCATCCTTCATATTATCTTCAAAAGATTATTTGCAGCTGCACCACCTCAGCTAGGCCCTCTTTTTAAGCCCCTTGCAGTTTTTTTTCATCGATATTATTGCAGTCTCTCCCTCTGTTTTCAAGTGCCTCCAACCAACATTTCCTTCCTTCTTGCCAGAAATCTCATCAAAATAGTCTGCCATCTATGTAAGACTAAAACGTAACTGTGTTTTTACTTTCCCGCTACACTTGCGGGAACGATATGTCTCTGAACAGCTTCTGTTCAGTCTTCTAAAGCCAATACTTTTAATTAGGTTTCTCTGTCTTGGTCGACTCCTCCATGCCTCCTTTTTGCTCAACTGAGGTGGGGCGAGAGCAGCTCTCTCTCTAGTTGCTTTAGCAAATGAAAAAAACAGACTTTGCAGTATCTGGGCAGGTCAGCATATGGTCAGAAATGAGTTTCGCAGCAGGCCATTTTCCCCACCAGGGGATCTTAATGTGAAGAAGATAGAAAATCTCTGTGAAGGGACGTGAAATCTTGTGCCGGGAAAGCAGGAGACTGTACTTGGAAGTGGTTGTCAGTACAAGCTTCACGCTATTTCCCTATCAAATAATGTCTCGTCCCCTCCTACAAACAGGTTTTCCGTAAACCTTTTAATTTTATCTCCCATATTAAGCGTAAATAGGGTGAGCACTGACTCGGTGAACTGAAAATGTAATGGGCTTGTCTCATCAGTTTACGGCCAAGTTTCATTCAATTATTATTGCAAGAAAAACAGAATAGAGTTGAATTGAGTTATGCTAATAGATAATAAATGTAAACATAACTCCAGAGTACTATTTACTAACTTTAAAGACTACTCCTATAGCAATCAACTTTATAAGGTTCCTGACAGAATCATAATGGTGATAAAATACATAGAAGCGTAAGACTATTTAAACTTTTAACAAAAGCCATGATAATACTAAGAGTAAATGAGCAACTCCCACAAAATGTCATTTAATAATCACGCCCTGATAAGGTTTAAAGTACATATCGCCATTGTTATATGAAAAAACATTAAAGTTGTGGGTTTTTTTTTTAAACACATGTAGCAACCTAACAGGTTTTCATTACCACACCTACTTCAGTGACGAGCTGTTCCACTCAAACACCCAAACATAATATTTACAACATTGTGCGGTTGTTAAGGATCTTGATGATTGATGGAACCTATTGTGTTGCCATCTTAACAACAACAAATGCAAGTGATTACCAACATGGAAGAGAGAATCTGTGTTTTTATTTCACAACAAAAGACTGTCCTATAGGGACTTCTTTTCAACATAAACTAACAAACCTGCACACACGTGAATGTGCTTTAGAGCTTGGCACAGAGAGTCAAAAACAAAGCCTCTGCTGCTTTAAGGACAACATATTTTTTTGTATTAGCTTAAGAGAACATGAAAGCTGTCAAAAGAGCTGGTATAGTTTTTCACAATCCCACAGAATTCATCTTGACCACAAGGAAATATCTGAAAACTGCATCAGAAAGATAGCATAGATCTTGTTTCCGAAAAAAAGAAAGCAATTGAGTCATTGAGTCAAACAGGAATACAATACATTTTCTGGCATCGCTACTGAATATTTATATCAGTGATGAATGAGACTACGAACGAAATATTTTAACATGAAGCTTTGCCTTGTTAACTGCATGATATGCCAAAACACCACCTACTGTAAATCACAGGGTTTAAGACCAGTATTTCTTGTTTGAACATGCTACTTGTTCAGCAGAATCACTTGTGTGAACAAGCATACATTAATGTACGCTAACTAGAGCAGTTTCACTATCCAACTGATAGAGTATAATTTAACAACCTCATTATCAGCATTGTAATTTTCAGACTGCTGAAATATCATATTTGTTGCAAATATTATATAGTTTAAACACTTTAACATTTGACACTTCTGTCAGATAAAATGCAGATAGGCATTTATGCATTGATGAACGTGCTTTTAATCCTATAAAGAAACTTTCTCTGTCAAATTATAGGTGTTTCAACACTTGATTTATGAACACCATAATTAAAATCCTTATGCCTTAAAGAAAAACAAACTCTTCATTATAACAACAGCTTTCTTTCACATTTTTATCTTTTTAATATTTGGAGTTTGCTTTTATGTGCTGCTATTAGCTATCAGTTCAGCATGTCATTTCTGGCTGCCAAAACAGGAAAATATTTCTCTTTATAACCTGGTCAAATCTCAAGGTCTAGGTAAGCATCCAAAGAGATCAATGTTTATTTAATGCTTCCACAAAGCATTTATGGGGAAAAAAAAAAAATCTGCTAATTTAACAGGTAGAGGACAACCATCACACAATTTAGTGCTTTCTGTTTCTAGAAAGGCCAGAAATGCTGTAAGGTCTGCCAAAATATTTCTCCTCTTTCTATGAACTGTCAGAACCAAGAATTTGGAGAGATACAATTCAGAATAAAAAAAAAAAAATAAAAAAAAAAGAAAATAAAAAAGAGCTAGATTTTCATATGTATTTCTGTAGTGGTTCTGGTTCAATATGAATTTTAGACAGATCTCTGGAGGGGGAAGAGAGTCTTATTTTATCTGAACAAATTCATGCATATCATTCATTCGTCTTATAGCACCCATCAGCACAGAAGCAGCAAGTTTCAGTTTCCTAAACTCAATGCAATTCAAAATTACACACAATCTCCACTAAAACTACCATTACTGGAAGTGATGCAGTTATACATTAGCATCCCTTCTCTAAAGAAATCTCTGTCCCCAAATCCCAGAAAGGAACAATTCATTTACAAGCTAAGCAAGTAATCTTGAATCAAATCCTGAAGCTTGTCAAAACTAGGATCTCCTAAACTATCAATAAGAAACTAATATCGAAAGAGGGAACTCCCAGTTCAAGTAATTGGTGCTGAAGTCCTGGTCCCTTTTACCCAGCTTCCTATCAAATTTGTTTTGAAATGTTACAAACATCTTGAAAAAGAAATTAAAAGGAATAATGGCTGAAGGAGGTCTCCTTGACGGGACCAACGCATCAGACTCTACAGGGTTATCTGACTTTTGGCCACTTATTACAAAGCCAACAAAGTTCCTGAACTCAGCATCACATGAAGCTGAAAAGCTTACTGTGTAGAAGATTAAGAGAAAATATTATACTTGCAGATAATGAGGACAACTGAACGGAACCACATTACTATTGCTCAGTGGAGAGGTTGAAAATTCACTCCTCAAATTGCATCTCTAAAAACATAACAGATAAATTTTGTTATCCTTCTGACAAGCTGTTTTAATGCTAAACTGGGATAAAACAGATCATGCTGCCCTCTTGTGCTAGATGTACACAGAAATCAACCCTTTTATTCCTGCAAGTGACACACGAAGAGGAATATATAAAGCATTCACTATGAAGTAGAAAAAGCCCACGTTTTCCTCCTTACAGATACCTTGACATGCATGCAATTTGCTTACTGGGAGATGGATAGAAGAGCAAAGAAAGTTTCAAGAGAGTCAAATTTGACACTCAAAAAATAACCAAGTTCTGTCAACAAACACAGAGAAGTCAGATGTGATAAAGCCCCCAATACAACCACTTAATCTTCAACTTCCCATCAAGCTTTCACTATAGCTGTTTAAGTGATGCTGTATAGATATCTGCTGATAAATTTGAATTTCAGTCATAAATACCTGATCATTCTTTCTGAATGCTGGATAACACAATAATCTTTAGTCACTTAGGATCATCAGCTCAATAGTGTTAAGTGCTTAAGAAAGAAAGAGACAGTCATTTATTACTAAGGTTCTTCCAATGCAAAACATACTTAAAGCAGTAATGTCTAACTATTTTTAGATCTATGCCAAATTACAGAAAGGCGAAATCTGTGTACATACAAATACTTTGGGGTGGGAAGGGAGAAAGGAGAGTGGTCCTCGTATTCCTCTTCTGTCTCTGCTACGTAATCCAGGTTCCAAAAATACATTTAAATTCTTATATCATCTAGGTAAGATGCTCGTTACTATTCCCTTTACAACCTTCCCCTCCCTATATATTGCTAATGCAATCTGTAAAGAGCGATCTTGGGCTCATGCCTAAACTGATTCACAAAGCATAATTTTTTTAGAAATAAGTCATCTCATTTATTCACCATGACTGATTGGATCTACGCTGTTGGGAGCTGACAGACATGTCATGATTCACCACATATTTCCATTTCCTAATGTCGACTCCCTGATGCTGCTCATTAGTCTGTTTCCCCAATAAGAACTATCGAGAGCTTGGGATGTCTATTTATTTAAGTTTCCTTCCTTGACTTTGGAACACGGATCACCATGTGTTTAAAATACTGACTGTGGCATTTTTTAATTGCTGATTACTTTTTGATAAATAAACCAGCAAAAGTCAGCTCAGCAATTGCTTCTGCTAAGGTCTTAGCGACCTCACACAAATATCGAGAACATGCTGGACACTTAAATGACAGATCTGACACTGCAATATCAGCTTTGCTAATATGGGATATGATATCTGATAGTTTGGCTTGGCTATTACAATCACAACCCTAGAAAAAGGAGCCTTTAATAATTTCCATTTCTTTTTAGTGTGTCTTTCACAGTAAGGCATATTAAAAAAAGAAAGAAAAAAAAGAAAAAATAGAAAAGACTTCTACTTAAACAAATCTCACCCCAATGCAAAAAAATAGCATCTGAAGTTCTAAAAGATAAATACACAGTAAAACACGCACATAAATCAGACAATGAAACTGAGATGTTAAAACCAGAATTTCAGAACTGCAGCATGTAGCAGTTCTGAACAAGAGCATCTTCCCACATGTCATCTTTTCCCTTTTCTTTTTCCCTTTTTCAAAAGATGTATAGATCAGAACAGTGTTACCTTTGCATGCTACCATGACCAAAAGAAAGATGAAGGGAAAGAAACATATGTATACTGAAGTTAATCTTCTTTTATAAAATATCTGCTGATAAATAGAAACACACATCTGTAAGTCACGACAGTGTGTGAATACCAGCAATAGGCAGGTTTTATGAATGTCACTTTTAGAAAGCACTACTAATTTGAGCTTCACAGTATGTTACAAAGCAAACTGTTATTTACTACTCTACATTGTCCCTGATATTTACTCTGTAGTTCTTAGTTTGGTATGATGAGCCAGCTTTATGGGCATTCTTACAAGATGATTATGTATTCCCTCAAAAATACAGTTACTGCACATGCTGCACCCCCCCCCCCCCAAAAAAAAAAAAAAAAAGAGAGAGAGAGAGAGAGAAAGAAGAGGAAAATCCCTGCCTATCTGACAACAATCCCCATCAGTACTACGATTTTTTCTGATGTATGTGCTCTCACTAGCCCTCCACTAACCTGTGTCCTGAGCTTATGGCTTCACTTCTAATTCTTTGCATTGGCCTTGAATTTACACTACCACAGACTCACAGTACAAGCAGACCATATAACACTGCCTTAAACTTCTGCAGTTGTAGGGTTTTTTTCTAAGGGGGAAATTACACGTTTCATTCATTATATTATGGACATAAACCTTTTCTCCACATAAGTTTTTTTCTTCCTGAAAATATTACTAATTTCTCTGAAAAAATAAAGCCATCCCTATATATATCCTTACAATCATGAAATGGCTTCTGGAACTACGAGAACAAGCCTATGTTCCTTTTCTTCAAGGGAGCAAAGACCATCAGATTTCTGTTTCTCATGTAAGACTCGCTAGTAAATCAGTACCACCACACTTCCCCACTCTCTTCACTCTGCTCCAGCTTCTCTCTTGTTTCTTTTGAAGAACGTAAGGATCTGGATTACAGTTTTAAATTGCATGCTTTAAGCTTTTGTGCATTCTGGAAGAATAGTAAGCTACACAGTTTCTCAAAACTGTGAATTACCATACATGCTTAAAATTATTTTTTAAAAGGGCAAATAATTGTTGGGGTTAAGCTTTCAAAGTGCATGCACAAAATGCATGCATATACATTCAGCATATGGCAGAAACCCCTGTGTAACTGAATCAGAACAGCAGTGCAACTAGCAGGTCAATGTACACCACCAAAGCCACATATAATTCATTTTTCTGTAGAATGCATTTGAAGAGAGTAAGATCAACCTTCAATAAGCAGTCAACATTCTGACTTTTAAATTTAAAAAGACCACACTGTTAAATTTAAAGGTTTTAAGTAAAAGCAGCAAAAAACCCCCACAAATGTGCAAAAATACTATAAAATCATAATTGTCCAGAAATAGTATAGTTAGCATAATCAATGAGGTACATTAAATGTTAAGGGTTTTTTACTATTAAACTTACCTATAGGATTTCTGTCAAAAAACAAGACGGGAGCTTTCAAAATGGATTGAAACATTTTGTTGTGCAACGTCTGACCAGAATTAACAAGAACTTGAAACACCAAAAGACTTCTTACTATGCCAAACAGTATTGTAGCCACCGTTAAACCTGAAATTAAAAACACACAGACAAAGCATGCATACAGATATGGATTTTTCACAAGGAAAAGAATTTAAAAATAAAACTGAACTAAAACCAAATTTTGTTGACCTCTGTATATAGCAAGAATCCAAACTTAAGCTTAGAGACTCAGACTGAGCACAGAACATAGACACCTTAAATTTGTCACTAGCTTCAGTTACTATCATATCATCAGTTTAAACAATTGCTCTTTTTTGGTTTGAAATATTGGTACTTTATAGAAATGTAGGAAATGTCTGTTAACCCATGAAATAAATCTGTATTAAAACCTTCTGCATAACAGCTCTGCTAAGAAATTCATTTCACAGTGCCGTGTATAATTGTGGCTTGCAGAGGTCACTGTGAAGATTCAGCGTTTGCCAGCAGGTATTAACCAAGTAATATATACACGGCTATTTAGAGACAACCTTGAGTTATTCTCAATCAGCCCAAACCACTCATGCCACTCTTCCCCTTGTAAACCACATCAAATCATTGAAATTATGTGTATTTCTTTAACATAGTATAAAATGCATCCCTTGTGCCATGTGAAATAGAGCCCTTCTAGGGAATTGGTCTGCAGACTGTTTGTCTTTCTCCTGGGCACATCTCCACTTACAAGACAGGGGTGCTACAGGGCAAAAGATGGAAACAAAGAATGATGAAATTGCTGCTGCTCTATTTGCTGTGCGTAATCTCTAATGTGGCTGCCCAAATTCCCAGTCGATGAAGGCGAACAGTGAAGGTGTTAACCCTACATTTGGCAGTGTTTCCAGATTCCAGGTGATCTGCTCTAGAAACTAAGCATAGCCACCACAAGCCCAGATGCTCAGGCCTTGAGGACACCCTTAAGTTAGACCCTAACAATCAACATAAAACATTGCCTATTCCAAGGATAGGTTAAAACTGGACGCAATTCAGGTAGAGCTATAGTAACAGTGGGAAAGACTGAGGTTTTAAATTATATGATGTGGTTAAGTCAACCAGTTATTCCATCCTGCTTACTACTGTATCCTCCAAGGATGCAAGAAAAGGTATCACTATTTCATTTGTCTGCTTGCAGTTTATTGCCCATGTTCTGTGCAGTGCTCTTCTTAAGAAAAAAGCATGTGGTTGGGATGAGAGCTTGTTTGCCTTGTCATGACTGCTGTATTCCAGGCCAGGTAAAAGAAAACTTTTCCAAGAGTAACTGCACGTACCCAAACAGGAAAGCTGGGTCATGCAAAAAGGGAGCTGAAGAGATACTAAGCAGGCGGCTGTGGCAGAGCCCATGCCTAACAGCAGTCTGTGGGAGCGATGGGAGCAGAGGGAGCACGTCCTGGGAACCCCACATTTCTGTACAACTTCACTCAGGCTTGGAAGCCACTGGAAGCTGCTGGCAAGACCCTCACCAAACGAATCACCTGAAAAGACCCAATGGCTGGGGACAAGGGGGAGGAATGAGACTTAATTTCAAGTCCTTCATCTGGTCTGTCTCACACCAAAGGCTTCTGCTTTCCCCGTTTAACAAGCTTACCACGTCAGTATAAGAGAGCCAAAGACTTTGCATGCTCACTTTATAGAAAAGGTGTGGAACTGGTACCTCAGTTCTGGCCAATGATGTCTCCCATAAACAGAAATTTTACTCTTCTAAATCTTTGTCTCATAGAAACGACAAGGACTAGGAAGGAACTACCATGGTGATTTTTTTTCTTTTTCCAAACATTGAGAATCAGAAATAAAAATACTCAGTTATTTTATACAGTTTCAGATGTTATAGAAAAAGGTAAGGTAGATTACGTGCTTCATATGAAGTGTACTATCTTTTTATAACTTTCTCAACTTGACTTACAATTTTGTGTAGGTAACTCAATGCTGTCTGTTCAGCTATTGCAAATATCTATCTCACTAAGCCATCCGAACATTTCAATATAAAGGTAACTTTTGCTGTTCTGCTATCTAGAACAACATTTGCCGTAAAGGATAAAATTTTCCATAACATGGTTTAGGTTATATGGTCAGAGAAAGCCAAGTTTGCCACACTTAATCATACTGTGCAGTCCATTGGAACGGCTCATGAAATAAGACATTACACAGAGAAAATAAGAGCCAAGTTTATCTGGCTCCTAAACTGTTGCTTCCCAGGCCAAGCACAATGTTTTCTGTCAAGCACTTCGATCATGTGGATTCCCGAAAAAAAAACAAACAAAAAATCCTCCACCCAGCCTCTCACCCATGAGACATGTTTCTGAAAACATTCAATGCATATTCTTCCGGTATTCCACCTGTTTTCTCAGACCTATCATTTACATCTCCATCAAGAAATTACCATGCCATACAAAACTGTACATCACTAGAAGTGCTAAATAGCAGAGTTTGAGAGCGTATTTCTACACATGCTTTTTCTATGCCAATTTTTACTACATTTCAGAGCAGTATTTCAAGATGTTTGGATGCCTGAACACAAGGATCAATGCCCTTTTCTGGATATTCAGAAGCATATGACTACCTATTGAAATATATTGAAATGTTTTTTAACATCCTGCTTTGCATACCCATCTAGGATGATTTTAAAAACTGGTTCTTTTGCTATGGCACTTCAGAAGGAATGAAGCCATGCCAAGTTTTAGAACAGCGCAGAATGAAGATCCATTTCTAATCCCTCTTGCCCATCCATATAATGACTGAAGATTTAGCTCAATGACCTATTAGTATAGACAATAACCACAACCTTCCAGTGACTGACTTTTTGAATACTCAATTCCTAGTTTTCTTTCCAAAATCCAAGCAAAGCAAATTAAGAGTCTGCATTCAACCTGTTTCTTTCGTTAGATTTTATTTTATTTATTCCAATTAATTTAGTCAGGAAGCAAGACTGAGGCTCCTAATCTGTTAAGACATTACTCAGTACTGCTTGAAATCACAGTTCCCCACATTGCTTCACACCTCTCAAAACTGTTTATTGTAATAGGTCAGATAATAAATAGTTCTTTAGACAGACACACATGCATGTGTAATTACCTGCGTAAATTCCCAAATAAAAGTTAAGGTCTAGATGTTCAGTCTCATTTTCTCCATTATCTCCATTTGTTGTGACGTTCAACTTTTCTTGATGATTTGCCCTGTGGAAATGCATACAGAAGATAACGATCATCAAATCACATTCTGCAAATATTCATGAGTATGTTTAACTGTTTCTAGATTCAACTCTGTTGAAATCTTTAGTTCAAAAGATCCCATGAACTGATGTTGTCAGGCACCACACCGTGAGTAGAAGCTATTACAGGCTACACTTCAGCATAGAGTTTAAATTTTTCCCCACACACAAGATCAGTGAAGATCAGAAAAAGATCAACCATATTCTGAAGTTTCCTAGAACAGGGAACACCACCACCTATACAGCACTGATTTCTATTAGACAAACAGCACTTGACCGAAAAGGCAGAAATGACTGACCAGTTATTATCATCAACTTACCAGTAAGAAAGCCACCAGTCCTGGAGCACGTATGCCACCTTGAGTAAAAGAGGCAAATACAAGAATCATCTCACAAAATGAAAAAAACATTAGAAAATTAAATTTCCTTGCTATTCTTTCATGTTCTCTGGGAAAACATCACATATTCAGGAAAGCATGCAATCCAGTCTTTCAAGACCAGCAGCAATTTGCAAAGCACATTAGAAGGTGCATTAGAACCCTCTACAAAGAAAGAAGTTACCTTAAATTACCTTACATGATAGCAAACTAAAGGAAAGCAATACACTTAAGCAAACAAAATACAGTAGCTCTTCCTAATGCATGTTAATTGCACATTAAAGAACTCATTTCTTCAGTTCCTAAATTTGCTACTAGAGATATTCCAAAATGCTTTTGATTAACAAACTTTCTGATGTTACCAATCCAGAAATTTGTGTTTACAGGAGATAATTACCAGAAACAGGGTTGAAGGAGGATGAGAGAAGAGAGGGAGGGAAAAAACTCCTACTGCCACCTTCCTTCTGTGCCAAGAGGTGACTACAAACTAGTAACAGGGTTATTTATCTCAAAATACACCTCTGTTCACATGCATTTAAAGTTCTGGGCAGTCTACTGCAGAGATTTGATCTTGCTCAGATTTCTTTCCAACAGACTCAATTCAAGGACAACCAAAAAGGAAGTAACATAAATATATAGATTATTTTTTACACTCAAAACCAATCATTTCCATGAAATGAATTTAAGCTTTCTCAGCAGGAAACAGAGAAAAAGGCAATAAGCTATCTTCACACAGCATTCTCAGCTCACTATTTCTTTCAGTAGAGTTTCAAAATCATTCTCCTTATTTAAAAATTCTTTTACGTACCTGCTACAGTCTGCTTTACACACAGCATTTGCCTATTCTCTACCTCACTTTCTTCTGCTAAACAGTGACCCTCCTTCTAGCCCTTCTCATAACCTGCACTTATCAGCAGACAAGTTTTTCTTTTAACACTTCTGTCAGAGACTGTTCTTCCAAACCCAGTAAATCTCTTTACTCTCCTCAACTGGAAATATAGTGATTTTTCAGATTTGTTAAACACTACCTCATACACCTTAAGATTTTGTTCTCTATCTCAAAAAATTAGACTGGCTTATAATTTCTGTGCCATGCTGCTGGTAAAATTATTTTACTGAAGTATTAAAACTGTTGAAATAAGGATCAGTGCAAGACCTCTAAATGCTGTACAAAAAATCCATGCTGATATGTAAAATTTGATCGAGTATACTACAAAATTATTAAAGAACACCATGCTCCCAAACATTTTAGATGAAACATCACAGTAACAAGCATACATTATGTTAAAAAGGAAAAAAAAGAAAAAAAAAAAAAAAGAAAAAAGGCAAACCCAAAACACATTCAGTATTATTTGTGGCTCCCAACAACTTACCTGTGCCAAAATATTGAATACTAGAAGTATTAAAATCACGAAGTAGTTTGCTCCTGCAGTGAAATATTTTCTGTAAACCTTAAAGTTTATTTTTCCCTCAGAGCGACTCTCCTCTGGCACTGCAGCCAGTGCGTTTTCAGCCTGAAAAAAGATCCCCAGAATAAAAAACATCAACCTTGCATTTACAGATTCAGACTAAGCCACTTGAAAGTCATGTTTCAGAATTAGCAAACAATTAAATAAGGAGATAAAGTAATTATGCATATAAAAACTTTAAATATCAAACTATAGCTTTGACAAAAAAAATTAGTCTCAGTGCAGTAATACTGAAAAATCTACTCTGCAAATTGACACTGCGAGGATTTTATTTTGAATTGCATCACAGCATGACTTCATTTACAGCCAGAAATATTTACTCTAATTGACTGCTAAACCAGGTTTTTCTTTTCTTATACACTACCTTCGGTCATAACAGCTCTAGACACTAAGGCCTTGACTTGGGCAAGATTCTGTTTTCAGAATGCAGTGTGCAACCTTTCCTTTTCAGAAAAGTATTTAAAGTAAATATTCTTCTGCAAGTATGCACCAAAATCAGTCAACATATGCCCAGAGTAACCAATTACCTATAAAGTTCTCATCACCTCCTTGTAAGTACCAACAAAGCCTCTGTTAATAGGGAAAACAAGTAAAATGACAAATGAGAAACCATATTAAGCAAACAATGGATGGGGGACACTGAAAGACAGAAAAGGAAAAAATGAGACAGGCATAAAGAAGATAAAAGAACGATTCAAATGAACAAAATTCTGATTTTTTTTTTTTCTTTACAGTATATGTGATTGAAAAACTAGTACCAGTTCAGTGGACAGATAAGACTTGATTTGTTGTTAGCAGATGCAGCTGTACAAGAGCAGTGGAATCAACAGAACTGACTTAGACATGAAAAAAGAAATCCCACCAACTCACCTATAAAAGAAGCCTATCTTGGTTTTTTTGTTTCTCCAGCCTCCTTCCCCCTCTATACAACAGCTCTAATGCTGCTAAAAGGTTTGGCACACCATTGTGGATTTAATAGTGGAGTCACCACTGGGACATTGATAATATCAGATAAATTTATTGCTTTGGGGCATAAAACCATTCCTCCAAAAAGGTATGAAAAAAAAGTCTGTAGCATTCTTTTTTTTTTTTTAATACCTCACAGCTTTTCATTATAGAAAAGAAAAGGAAATAATATATACCCATAGCATAAAGGTGACAATCATAAGGGACACACAGGGATTACTTGTTCCATTTGTTCCACGTGCTCCATGGATGCAGCGCTAGCACAAGCCTAGCAGGATTACAGGGCTCCTGCATTGTTTTCTGTGAATGCAAGCACACCAGCAGAAGGGCACCTCTGGTACAGAAACCTTATGGCTGCTTTTGCACTGTGCAGACCAAGAAATAACAAGGTACCTGAAAGTCAAGCTGGTACCACACAAAGCGTTCTGTTTTCACCAACAGAAGGGATGGGGAGAGCAATGCAGTCGTGTCCCCAGGTTACCCTCCCAGGGCCAGCTCAAGATCATGTGGGTATGTTAATGCCAGTCATGCAAATGCAGACTTTGTACAAAGCCACCACTTCTGCATGCGCTTCCCAGAGCTCAGGATTTCAGGGAAAGTATTAATTTGAGCTCAGCACTGCACGAACAGACAGAACCCACCCAATACAGTGGTATTGGCCCTTTAAAGCATCACGGGAGGACAGGATGAAGGAAGCACAGTGCGTTGTCTTTGGACACCTATAGGAATGCTTCCTGCATCCAGCAGACCTGATGCTGAACCTGAACAAACTCACCCTGCTGGGTTTGAACTGAACAGCACAGAGCTGTGGGATGTCTGCCCACAGCGCTGGGCAGATCCACCATGGGCAAGCTCTCACCTGCTAATGAAATCCAACAATCCCTGAAATTCAAATGCAGCAGGGAAAACCCTTATCGAAGTTCAAGTTAAAAACCAGCCAGACAAGAATTGAGACACATCTATTCGTTGAGCACTCACAGGTGGTTGCTCCACTGCTCCATCTTTCTGTGAGTGGGCAGAAGAATCCTGGGACCAGACAGAGGACTCTGAGAAGGTTCGGCTCCGGACAGACTTCAGGTTGGGAGTCCCTGGAACTGACGGCTGTTCTACCTCCTCATCTTTTTTCAAAAGGGAAGCAAAGTCGATGCCAGATCTCAGGAACTCTGAATAGGTACCTTTCCCCACCATTTTACCCTACAATTAATATAAGCTTTGATTATCTTCATTATACACTTTCTATAAAGGACAATTTCTCTTATCCATCCTTGCTGCCTCTGGGGTTCTGCAGTTGCTGAGCACACATCCCACTGCACGGGGCTGAAGCCTCTGACTATCGGTTCCTCATTTAGAAGAGCAGAAACAAGCTCTTCACCCTCTGACCAGTCCCTTCCCGACAGCTAACTAGGCCAAGGAGCATAACAAATGGGATGACAAAAGTCCCAGTTACAGCCAGGTGAGAATTATCTCCTTGGAGAAGCTGCGGGACACAGCCATGCACTTTTAAGACAAGCTGTTAAACTACATACATAACCATCGGTCTTTTTATATTACTCCAGGATAGGGGTAAACAGCAGCTTAATTTTCTGGTCCTCACAGAGCTCTACAAGGAGCAACACAGACTACTTCCACACTTCTTACAACTCTATCACAAACTTATTTCTAGAAAGCTACTGTAACTTTTAAAGAGGTCTGAATGAGAGAAAAAGACAGCTAGCATCCTTTTTTGCAACTTTGTGATGCATCAAAAGTAATTTCATGCACTTCGCTACCCAATCTTAGAAAAAAAACAACACCCCCCCCCAGCCTGTCTCGGCTGAAAAAATCCCTTCC
>JANHGO010000033.1:8397347-8427047 GCA_024606505.1 Aquila spilogaster | reverse complement strand
GGGAGGGAGGGAGGGAGGGAGGGAGGGAGGAAGCATTATGCTACCATCAGGCAAAACATGTATTTTTTTTATATATATACACATATTAAAATTATGATTCATTCATTTTCCTTAAATTTAGTGATAAATTTGAATGCTGAAGGTTGCATGATACCCATCCTTAAGCACATGATACAGCTATGAACAAACTGTTTCTTCATAAAGAACAGCTATGAATAAGATAGACCCTGAAGTCCCACATGGTAATGTATAGGAAATTCAGCTCCCCTGCCGTAAGATTTAGAGCAGGAGTCTAAATGTGTTGCTATGAGGCCCTGGAAGAGCTTGAATCTTTGTCATGTACCTTGTAAACCTAGGTTAACGTTAACCTTTGTCAAAACCCTTCTTTGCCTTGTCATTTCTCATTCTATATAATCTTCAAACTGGAATCTTAAATTATTAGAAAATAGAAGAAATCGGGGATTTGAAGAAGTTCTGTTATTTTACTTATTGCAACTTTGACCTCCATTACCAAAAGGAAAACCTTATTTGAACAAACACACAATTACTTCACACTTAACAAAAGCTTAACCAAGTAAGTAGCATACAACAAATGTGATCTGAGTGGGCGTAGGTACCCTGGAACTTAACTCTGCTTTCAGTCTCTCCTTTTGTAAATTGAAAGTTAGGCTCCTATCTCATTAGGCACTGCAAAGATTTACTCACATTTACAGGTTATAACAAAAATAAAAGTTCTCTAATTTCTCCAGCATGAAGGACATACCCCATTTTAGCAAGAGGGAAAAGAAAGCAAACACAACAGAGAACCAGGATACTTCTGAAACTGTTCATTATCCCATGTAATGAGATGATCACTATACATAAAACATTTCACATTCTAAGCCCAATCTAAGAGAAGACAGATGCTCACCACCTTCTCTGCGAAGACCAGCATGGCATTATAAATGTAAGTGCACTGGAAGAAGAGATGAATGAGGTAGCGTAGAGTTTATAGCTTTAGATTTTCATATTAAAATGAGAAAAAAAAGAAACAACAACACATAACTCAGTAAATGCCCCCAGTATCTAATTACTTACTGTCCTCTGGTCATGCCTTAGAAAGGATGGGGTGGGAACAGTATTCCTGTATGAGAAATTAGTTATGACATCTGAAAAACAGATGTAGAAAACTCTGAAAATTTAGAGTGAACCGAATCTGTTTTGGGCTGTGAACACACAAACTGATGAATGTGTAACTATGCTCAGAAATGAATACATGCAGGGAAACGGGAACATGTATTTCTGACGAAGGGAAGCTTACCACAAAACAGTAGGGTGTTGCTTTCTTTTTTTTTTTTTTTTTTGCCTACGCACAAATTAGCAATATTCTGCATTGCATCATTTGCATATTGAATAGACAATAACTTCATTGAGAAAAAACAGGTTTACCACACACATACAGAGAATCTCATCACATCTGATAAAAAGAAAACTGAGAAGTGTTAGGCCATCTATCCTTCATCTGTTATGTCTTGTAACTGCCAACAATAATGTTCATATTCCGAATCTTCATCTTCTCTTTTTACCATGTGCTGTCAGATTATCCTGCACTCTGCATCTCAACACTAATACAGGGTAGTGAAGATTAATGCTTGGAAGAAAGAAAGATATATGCAGAATACAGTTTAAAGAGGTTAGGAGAGATGCAAGAGTAGCATTCCCAGACACAGAAAGTAGAGGATAAATTCAGGTACCCGGGGTGAAAACAGTCAAGGAACATGCTGGCAGAAGCATGATCTTACAGGGAGTTTAACAACTTCCTTTGAGCTCAAACATCTCATATATTGCATGAGTAGCTCATTATAAAAGTTCAAGTTTGAGCTGTACTGTTGACCCCAATATTTTTCAACTGGCAAAATGAGGACGGATGAGGGAAAGCATATCTGTAAGAGTATCAGGTCAGCAGTCATTCACAAGTCTTCTACAGCCCAAAAGGAAAACAAAAACATGAGCACGCAATTCACTTCTACCCTGAACCAGACAACTGACAACTGAGAACTGACAACTCTCTACCTTTCTCCAATACATCACTCAGCTTGCTTTGTGCTCTGGCTCTTTGAGTACATCCTCCTACATAGCGTTCAGGTGAACTATGGCCAAAACAGCCTCAGTTTCTTCACACATTTCAGAAATCTCCTCATTCCACAATCTCTTGCTAGGGACGATCACAACTAAATGTTCTGCTCAAGCAGAAAACAAACACTATGTCTACAAAACTTGCAAGTCAGAATCATCTCAGAAAATGTTCAACAAGAGCCCAAATTTAAATGAACATTAAAAAAAAGAACACCAAGAACGAGCACTAAGCAGTTTCAAGGAACCTACTCCAAAGTAGGTCTTGTCACAAGCAGTAATTAATATCCATTACAGAATTAATTATAGAACTATTATTCAGTAACTAATAAATCAAAAACACTACCAAACAAGTTTTTCATATACTCGATAATATTTTTAAATAATTTGCAAAGTTGTCTTAAGACTGGTAGCTGTCAACATATACAGTTTGCCATACTACTGCCTCTTCCAAATAAAGCATTATTTTGTATTAAATAACCAAAAATCAAAACCTGAAGAAGCTCTGCTATATGTATTCATCTGTATATGTAACAAAAAACACCGACAACTTATTTTCCCGAACTGATTCCTAGAAAAAGAATACCAGGGGAAGACAGAAAGCAAGCAATATCTATTTGTGAATCACATAAGTAATTAATTCTGACTACTGAGTTTGCACTTTTTGAGCTGAACAGAACAGTAAAGCAGAGCTTGAGACAATACCTCCAAATGCAGAGACACCCCACTCCCCTACTTTTAGATTTCTATCATCCGTTTTTTACTTTGGATTGCCAGAACAGGCAAATTCACATACTACATCTTTTCCACAGTAAAATTTTAATTTTGGATCAAGAAGTGCCCTTTGTTTCCAAGTACTCTCTAAGATCACCACAGGCACAAACTAATCTTCACTTGTTGCATAATCTGCAAGATGCTGGCAATCTGAAAAAAAGAATAATTAATTCACCCAGATGCTGCAGTGCAAATTACCTAGCATCATCTGGGAGAGAGATTTCTGTGCATTATAAAACAGAAGAACAGAGCTAATGAAATGAGTTTGCACTCTAATAGTCTTTGTTTTCTTTCAGTTAACAGCCATTCTGATAAAAAAAGAAATAATAATAAAAACAGTCTGCAAGAACCACAGTGGTCTGTATGTCCCTAAGAGATGACAACAATAGGTTACAGAATGGGAAAGAACCCAGAAAAGTCAGTGCTCTGAGGTACAGGGCTTTCTCCTGGGATGCTGGAATCCTGCCTTCCAGGCCCTTACTCAATCATTAAGTGAGGAGACTGGGCCTCCCTTCCCACACTCCACACACATGCTCTCACCACCACCTGGCTGTTTGCCAGTTCACAAACCAATTCTTCTGGAAATACTTCTACCTTATTCCAAGGTAGAATCTAAGTAGGCCTTTCATTTCTCAAAAATGCTCATTTCCCACCCAGAACTGGTGTCTATAAACAAGGAAGAACTTCTTCACTGTCAAGAGTAACAGAGCACTGGAACAGGCTGCCCAAAGAGGCTGTGGAGCCTCCTTCTCTGGACATATTCATGACCTATCTGGATGCCCATCTGTGTGACAGGCTGTAGGGCACCCGCTTTAGCAGAGGGTTGGACTGAATGATCTCTAGAGGTCCCTTCCAACCCCTGCAGTTCTGTGATTCGGCAAAAGAGAAGGTCCTAACCATGTGGTGCCTCCAGTCCTCATGGCTCACAACAATCAAAGAAACATCCAGCAATTTTTTAAGAAGATAATGGCAAAAATATATATATTTAATCTAGTTATTACCGAAACCAAGAAATCTTCATCCTTCACATTATCTCCGAAAGCTGATTTGCAGCATCACCTCAGCGAGGCCTTCTTTTACCCCCCTCACATTTTTTCACTGATGTCACCGCAGCCTTCCCTTCAACCATCTCCTTCCTACTTGTAATAACTCCTGTCAAAATCAGGCTAACATCTACATGAGACTAAAACGTAATGCCATTTTTACTTCTCCCACTACACTTGCCATGTTTCTGAACAACTTCTGTTCAGTCCTCTAAACCCAACACTTTTAATTAGGTTTATCTTCGTCAGCTCCTCTGTGCTTCCTTTTCCTTTGGCTGAGGTGGAACGAGAGTAGCTTGCTTTGTGGTTGCAAATGAAAAACCAGAACTGCAGTATCTGGGCAGGTCAGCGTATGGTCAGAAATGAGTTTTGCAGCAGGGCATTCTCCCCACCAGGGGATCTTAATGCAAGGAAGATAGAAAATCCCTGTGAAGGCATGAGAAATCTTGTGCCAGGAAAGCAGGAGTATGCACTTGCAAGTGGTCATCAGTACCAGCTTCCCACTGTTTCCATCTTAAATAATGCACCATACCCTCCTACAAACAGTTTTCTGTAAACCTTTTCATTTTATCTCGCATATGGAGGATAAATAGGGTGAGCTCTGAGTTGGTGAACCAAAAATGTAATGGGTTTGTCTCATCAGTTTAAAGCCAAGTTTCAATCAATTATTACTGTAAAGAAAAATAGGATAGAGTTGAGTTGGGTTACACTAATAGATAATAAATGTAAACATAACTCCAGAGTGTTATTTACTAACTTTAAAGACTACTCCTGCAGTAATCAACTTTATAAGGTTCCTGACAGAATCATAATAGTGATAAAATACATGGAATTGTAAGGCTATTTAAACTCTTAACAAAAGCCATGATAATACTAGCAGTAAATGAGCAACTCCCACAAAATATCATTTATTAATCACGCCCTGATAAGGTTTGAAGTACATAGTACTATTGTTATATGAAAAAACATTAGAGTTTTTTTTGGTGAACAAATGTAGCAACCTAACAGGTTTTAATTACCACACCTACTTCAGTGACGAGCTGTTCCACTAAAACACCCAAACATAATATTTACAACCCTGTGTGGTTGTTAAGAATCTCAGTGATTGATGGGACATATTGTGTTGTCATCTCACCACCAACAAATGCAAGTGATTACCAACACGGAAGAGAAAAGCTGTGTTTTTATTTTACAACAAGAGGCTGTCCCGTAGGGACTTCTTTTCAACATAAGCTAACAAACCTATGCACACGTGAACCTGCTTTAGAGCTTGGCAAAGAGAGTCGCAAACAAAGCCTTTGCTACAATAAGGACAACGCGTTTCATTTTGTATTAGCTTAAGAGAACGTGCAAGCTGTCAAGAGAGCTAGTATACTTTTACACAATCCCTCAGAAGTCATGTTGACCACAAGGAAATATCTGAAAACTGCATCAAAAAGATAGCATAGATCTTGTTTCAGAAAAAAGAAAGCAATTGAATCATTGAGTCAAATAGGAATACAATACATTTTCTGGCATCACTACTGAATATTTATATCAGTGATGAATGAGACTACAAACGAAATATTTTAACATGAAGCTTTGCCTTGTTAGCTGCATGATATGCCAAAACACCACCTACTATAAATCACAGGGTATAGGACCAGTATTTCTTGTTTAAACATGCTACTTGTTCAGCAGAATCACTTGCGCGAACAGGCATACATTAATGTACACTAACTAAAGCAGTTTCACTATCCAACTGACAGAACTATAATTTAACAACCTCATTATCAGCATTGTAATTTTCAAACTGCTGAAATATCGTATTTGTTGCAAATATTATACAGCTTAAATACTTTAAACAACATGGCCCATTTGACGCTTCTGTCAGATAAAATGCAGATAGGCACTTGTGCACTGATGAACAAGCTTTTAATCCTATAAAGAAACTTTCTCTGTCAAATTATAGATGTTTCAACACATGATTTATGAACACCATAATTAAAATCCTTATGCCTTAAAGAAAAACAAACTCTTCATTATAACATCAGCCTTCTTTCACATTTTTATCTTTTAATAGTTGGAGTTTGCTTTATATGCTGCTGTTAGCTATCAGTTTGGCACATCATTTCTGGAAGCCACGACAGAAGAATACAACCTTGGTCAAACCTTGAAGTTTGAGTAAGCAACCAAAAGGATCAATGTTTATTCGCAGCTTCACAAAGCATCTGAGGGCGGGGAGTGGGAAAGCTGCTAATTTAACAGGTAAAGAACAAATCACACAATTCATTATTTTCTGTGTCTAGGAAGGCCAGCATGCTGTAATGCCTGCCAAAATATTTTTCCTCATTCCATGAACTGTCAGAATCAACAGTTTGGAGAGACAAATTAAGAAAAAACAGGGGAAAAAGAAAAAGAAAACAAGAGCTTCACTTTCAAATGCATTTCTGTAGTGGTTCTCATTCAATTTGAATTTTAGACAGAGGAGGGGGAAGAGATTTCTATTTTATCTGAATAAATTCATGCATATCACTCATTCATTCTTGTAGCACCCATCAGCACACAACAGCAGCAGGTTTCAGTTTCCTAAACTCAAAGCAGTTCAAAATTACACACAATCTCCACTAAAACTACCATTACTGAAAGTGATGCGGTTATACATTAGCATTCGTTCTCTAAAGAAATCTCTGTTCCCAAATCCCAGAAAAGAACAATTTATTTACAAGCCAAGCAAGTAATCTTGAATCAAATCCTGAAGCTTGTCAAAACCAGAATCTCCTACATTATCAATAAGAAACTAATTTTAAAAGAGGGAACTCCCAGTTTAACAGTCATTGCAGCTGAGGTTCGAGTCCCTTTTACTTAGCTTTCTATCATGCTTGTTTTAAAATATTTCAAACATTTTGAGAAAGAAATATAAGGAATAATGGCTGAAGGTCTCACTGACTGGACCGAAACTCCACAGGGTTATCTGACTTTTGTCCACTAAGTTCCTGAACTCAGCATTACATGAGGCCAAAAAGTTTACTATGTAAAAGATTAAGAGAAAATATTATACTTGCAGATAATGAGGATAACTAAACAGAACCAATTCTGTTCAGTGTAGGGGTTGAAAATCCATTCCTCAAATGACATCTCTAAAAATGTAACAGACAAATTTTGCTAGCCTTCTAACAAGCTGCCACAATGCCATGCTGGGATAAAACAGATCATGCTGCCCTCTTGTGCTAGACCTGCACAGAAATCAACTCCTTTACTCTTGCAAGTCACACATAAAGAAGAATATATAAAGCATTCACTATGAAGTGCAAATGTCCATATTTTCCTCCTTACAGACATCTTGACATGCCTGCAACTCTCTTACTGGAATCTGGATAGAAGAGGAAAGGAAGTTGCTAAAGAGTCAACTTCTTGAAAGGAGAAAGTAAGAAAGTTCTGTTAACAAAGTCAGATACGATGAATCCACAAAAGCAACCACATAATCAATAACTTCCCATCGAGCTTTCAGTGCAGCTATTTAAGGGGTGCCATACAGGTATCAAGTGATAAATCTAAATTTCAGTCATAAGTATCTGACTGTTCTTTCTGAATTCTGGATAACACAATAAGCTTTAGTCACTTCAGATTATCAGTTCAATAGGGTTAGGTTAAGCACTTAAGAAAGAAACAGACAGTTGTACGTTAGCAAGGTTCTTCTAATGCAAAACACTATTAAAACAGCAATGTATAACTACTTTTAGATCTATGCCAAATTACAGAAAAGTGAAATTTGCGTAGATAAAAATATTCTTGGGTGGAAAAAAAGAAAAGAGAGGGGTCCTCAGATTCCTGTTCTGTCTGTGCTATATAATCCAAGTTCCTAAAAACATACCTATATTCTTCATTGTCTGAGTAAGACGCTTGTTATTATTCCCTTAACAAACCTCCCTATACACTGCTGATGTAATATATAAAAAGAGGTCTTAGTCTCATGCTTAAGCTGATCCAAAAAGCTTTTTTTTTTTTTTTTTTGAGAAATAAGTTATTTCATTTATTCACCATGACTGATTGGATCTACACTGTTGGGAGTTGACAGACATGTCACGATTCAATACGTATTTCCATTTCCTAATGTCGACTCCCTGATGCTGCTCATCAGTCTGTTTCTCCAGTAAGAACCATTGAGAGCTTGGGACGTCTATTAATTTCTTTCCTTCCTCAACTTTGAAAATGGATCACTGTGTGTTCAAAATACTGACTATGGCATTTTTAATTGGAGATTACTTCTGGAGAAATGAAACAGCAAAAGTCATTTCTGCAACTACCCCTACAAATGTTTTAGAGACTTCACACAAATACTGAAAACACACCGGATGCTTAAATGATAGATCTGTCACTACGGTATCAGCTTTGCTAATGTGAAATACACTAACTAATAGCGTGGCTTGTGTTACAATCACAACACTAAAAAAAGAGGCTTTAGTAATTTCAACTTCTTTTCAGTATCTATTTCATAGTATGGTATCTTTAAAATTAAAAGAAAAAAAAAAAAAGGAAAGAAAGAAAGAAAGAAAAGGCTTTTACTTAAACAAATCCTACCCTAATGCAAATTCTAAAAGATACATACACAGAAGAAGAAAAAACCCACCACCTAAATCCGGTGGTGAAACAAAGATATTAAAAACAGAATTTCAGAACTGCTACATACTGCAGTTCTGAACAAGAACATCACATCTCCCATGTCGTCTTTTTTCTTTTCTTTTTCCTTTTCCAAAAGATGCTTAGATCAGAACATCTGTACCTTTGCATGCTACCGTGACCAAAAGAAAGATGAAGGAAAAGGAATTTATACACACTGAAGTTAATCTTCTGTTATAAAATATCCGCTGATAAATAGAAACATATATCAGTAAGTCATGATGGTGTGTGAATACCAGCGATAGGCAGGTTGTATGAATGCCACTCTTTTACAAAGCGCTGCTAATTTGAGCTTCACAGTATGTTACAAAGCAAACCATTTCTTATTACTCTACATTGTCCCTGATGTTTAGTCTATAGCTCTGACTTTATTTGTTACAACGAGCCATGGTTTTGGGCATCCTTACAAGATGATTATGTATTCCTCAAAAAACACAGTTAGTGCACATGCTGCATACAAAAAGGTAAGGAGGGAAGAGGATAAACACTGCACTTCTGACAACAAACCCCATTAGCACTGTAATTTCTTGTGACATATATGCTCTCACTAGCTTTCTGCTGAGCTTACTGCTTTACTTCTAACCTTTTGCAGCGGCCTTCAATTTTCATTACCACAGACACAGAGTACAAGCAGACCATATAACGACCTTAAACTTGTGCAGCTGTAGATTTTTTTTTTTTTTAAAGGGGAAAATTATACATGTTTTTTTCATCATACTATGGACGTTGAACCTTTTCTACACATGAATATGTTTCCTGAAAATATCACTACTTTCTCTCAAACAACAAACCTATCCCCACACACTCTTACAGTTATTAAACAGCCCCTGGAAGGATAAAACCAACCCTATATTCCTTTCCTTCAAGAGAATGAAGGCCAGAAGGCACATCAGATCTCTGGTCATTAAATCAACACCACTCCACTTCCCCAGCTCTCTTAACTCTGCTCCAGCTTCTCCCTCTCCTTTCTTCTGAAGAGTGTAAGGATCTGCATTACAGTTTTAAATTGCATTCTATTGTCCATTCTGGAAGGGTATTAAGCTACACAGTTTCTCAACAACTGTGAATTACCACGCTTGCTTAGAATTATTTTTTAAAAAGGGCAAATGATTATTGGGGTCAAATTTCCAAAGAAAAGCACAAGAAAGGCATCCCCACAAAATACATGCATATACATTCACTATGTCACAGAGAGACCTTTGCTAACTGAATCAGATCAGCACCAACAAGCAACTGGTGCAGTTGGTGCTACTAGCAACAAGCTGTTCAATGAACAACACCAGAACCACAGTTTTGAAAAGAGTAAGATCAATTGTCAATAAGCAGTCAACATTCTGACTTCTAAATTTAAGAACAGTAGGATTTTATTAAAAGAAGCAGGCACCACAAGTGTGTAAAAAAAGAAAAACAACTTTCAATTTATAACTGCTCAGAAATAGAATATTTAACATAATCAATGAGTTACATTAAATGTTAAGGGTTTTTTGACAATTAAACTTACCTATAGGATTTCTGTCAAAAAACAGGACAGGAGCTTTCAAAATGGATTTAAACATTTTGTTGTGCAAGGTCTGACCAGAATTAACAAGAACTTGAAAGAACAGAAGACTTCTTATTATGCCAAACAGTATTGTAGCCACTGTTAAACCTGAAATTAAAAAAAAAAAACAACACTGAGAGAGCATGCATACAGATATGCATCTTAAAAAAAAAAAGGGATTTCAAAATAAAATTTAACAACAGAATAATTTTGTCCGTTTCTGCATACAGCAAGAATCCAAACATATGCCTAGGAACTCAGACTGAGCATAGAACACAGCTACCTGGTATTTGTCACTAGCTGGAGTATGGCACGTTTAAACAATTTCTCTTTTTCTCTTCAAAGGAATCACTACTTTATGGAAAAGCAGGAAATGTCTGTTAACCCACAAAATAAATCTGTATTATAACCTTCTGCATAACAGTTCTGCTAAGAAATTCATTTCACAGTGCCATGTATAATTGTGGCTTGCAGAGGTCACTGTGAACATTCAACACTTGCCAGCAGGTATTAACCAAGTAATATATATACATGGCTATTTAGAAACAACCTTGAGTTATTCTCAATCAGTTCAAACCACTCATGCCATACTTCCCCTTGTAAACCACATCAAATCATTTAAATGATGTATATTTCTTAAACACAACACAAGATGCATCCCTTATGCCAACTGAATAGAGCCCTTCTAGGGAAATGGTTTGCAGACTGTCTTTCTTCTGGGCACATCTCCACTTACAAGACAGAGGTGCTACATGGCAAAAAAAATGGAAGCAAAGAATGAAGAGATTGCTGCTGGTCTGTCTGCTGCAAGTAGCCCACACTGTGCCTGTCCAAGCTCTCAGCCGATGAAGAGGAGAGACCAAAAAGCTGAATAGCAGAGTTGTTAACCTTGTACTCGGCAGTTCTGCAGGCCTTCGAGGCAATCTGCTCAAGAAACTGAACACAGCCACCACAAGCCCAGATGCTCAGGCCTTGAGGACAACCTTAAATTAGACTTTAACTATCAACCTAACACATAACCTGTTCTAAGGACAGGGAAAGCCAGGATACAATTCAGGTACAGCTACGGTACAGTGGCTGAATGAGGTTTTACATGATACAGTGTTGTTTGGCCAATTAGTTACCTCCTGTTTACAGACGCATCCTTCCAGAGTGCAAGAGAAAGTGTAACTACTCTGTTTGTCTGCATGCCCTTTATTGCCTATATTCTGTTCTGTGCTAAGCTGTTTTTTAAACAGAAAAGCAAATGGGTGGGATGTGAGTTTGTTTGCTTCATCCTGACTGCTCTATTCCAGGCCAGGTAGAAGAAAGCTCATTTTCCAAAAGTAACTGCACATTCTCCTCCAGGAAAACTGGGTCAGACAAGAAGGGAGAGCAGAAGAGGTACCAAGCAGAGAGAGCTTTGGCTCAAATCATCGCCTTCAGAAATCTAAATGCACTGCTTGGACATCTTTTGTAGGCAATATTGCTCTTCCCACTACAGTCTGAAGAAAAATGGGAATGGCAAAAGTAAGTTTTTCAGTGGCAAATAAATTACATTACGTATTAATTTTAACCTCATTATTCACGTCTTTCAGAGTGAAAGCTTAAAAGCAGTTGGCTGGAGCAATGGAGGAGGATGGAAAGTGCTCCTGGCAACCCCATATTTCTGCGCAAATTCATTCAGTCTTGGAAGCTGACAGAAGTTGCTGGTGTGGTCCTCACTGCACAAATCACCTGAGGAGACTTCATGGCTGGTGGAAAAGGAGAGGAACAGCACTACTATCAAGTCTCTCCTCCTGTCTGTTCCAGGCAGAAGGCTTTTGCTTTCCATGTTTACAAGCTTACCTCCTCAGTATGAGAGGCAGAGTCTCCTGATACACTCATTTTATACAGAAGGTTTGGAGGTGGCACCTCAGCTCTGATGGCTGTGATTTCCATTAACAGAAATCTTATTCTTCTAAATCTTCATCCCAAAGAAACAACAAAGATCAGGAAGGAACTACCATGGTGATTATTTTTTTAAACATTGAGATAGTAAATAAAATTAAGTTACTCTGTGCCATTTCAGAGGCTACAGAAAAAGTTAATTATGTGTTTCATGTGAAATTTACTATCTTTTTACAACTGTTTTTCAACTTACAGTTTTATGTAAGTAACAATGCTTTCTCTTCAACCATTGCAAATGTATCACTGATTTATCTGAACATTTCAATATCAAAGTTAACTTTCGCAGTTCTGTTATCTAGAACAAAATTTGCCTCAAAGGATAAAATTTTCTGCTATTTGATTTACATTATATGGTCAAAGAAAGTCAAGTTTGACATTCTTAACCACACTGTGCAGTCTACTGATTGGCACATGAAATAAGACATTACAGAGAGAAAATAAAAGCCAAGTTATCTGTCTCCTACATTGCTGTTTCCCAGGCCAAGTGCAATGTATTCAGTCAAATACTTAGATCACATGGATTCGTACTAAATAAATAAATAAATAAATAAAAATAGATACCACTTATCCTCTCATGCAAGAGAGATGTTTCTAATACATTCAGAGAATATTCCTTTGTGTCCTACCTATTTTCTCAGACCTACCATTCATACCTCAATCAATAAATTATTATGCCATGCAAAACTTTAAAACACGAAGTGCTAAATAGCAGACTCTGAGAGCATATTTCTACACATTATTTTTCAATGTTAATTTTTAAGATGACATTTCAGACAAGTATTTTAAGATGCTTCAATGTCTGAATACAAAGATTAGTGCCCTTTTCTGGATATTAAAAAGCATATGGATAACTACTATACATATTATAATATTATATATTGAAATACATATGTAGAATATATATTGATTTTTTTTAAAAAACACCTTGCTTTGCATGCTCATCTAGGAGGCTTTTTAAAAACTGGTTCTTTTGCTACGGCACTTCTGAAGTAACGCTGCCATGCCAAGTTTTGTAACAGCATAGAAGGAGCATCAATTTCAATCCCTTCTTGCCCAACCAAATAATGACAGAAGACAGAGCTGAGTAATCTATTAGTAGAGACAACAATCATAACTTTACTTTCTGAATGCTTAACTTTCTAAAATCTAGGCAAACAAATTGAAGAGTCTGCATTCGACCTATTTCTTCTGTTGTATTTATCTAGTTATTTATTAATTCCAGTAAGTTTAGTAAGGAAGCAAGACTCAGGCTTCCAATCGATTAGGACATTGCTCAGTTCCTGCTAGAAATCATATTTGCCCACATTGCCATTGCTTTGCACCACTCAAAACTGTTTATTATAGTAGGTTAAATAATAGATCTTTAAGGTATATAGACGCATGCACATGTGTCATTACCTGCGTAAATTCCCAAATAAAAGTTAAGGTCTAGATGTTCAGTCTCATTTGCTCCATTATTTCCATTTGTTGTAACATTCAGCTTTTCTTGATGATTTGCCCTGTGGAAATGCATATGGAAGATAATGATCATCAAATCACATTCTGCAAATATTCATGAGTATATTTAACTGTTTCTAGATTCAACTCTATTGAAATCTTCAGTTCAAAAGATCCCATGTATTGATGCTGTCATGCATCACACCATGAGAAGAAGCTATCACAGCGACAACATAATGTTTCATTTTTTTTCCATGCGCAAAACGAGTAGGTAAGAAAATATCAAGCATATCCTGAAGTTTCCTAGAGCAAGTTTTTTACCATACCTATACAACAGTGATTTCTATTTGACAAACAACTCTTGAGTGAAAAGACAGGAACAACTGATAAGTTTTCATCGTTAACTTACCAGTAAGAAAGCCACCAATCTTGGAGCACATATGTCACCTTGAATGAAAGAGGAAAATACAGGAATCATTTTGCAAAATGAAAAAAACATTAGAAAGTTAACTTCCTTGCTATTCTTTTATGTTCTCTGGGAAAACATCACATATTCAAAAAAGTATGCCATCCAGTCTTTCAAGATTAGCAGCAATTTGCAAAGCACATTAGAAGATATATGAGATCCCTCTACAAAGAAAGAAGTTACCTTAAATTACCTTACGTGATAGTAAACTAAAGGAAAGCAAGACACTTATGCAAGTAAAACATAGTAGCTCTTCCTAACGTATGTTAATTGCACATTAAAGAACACATTTTTTTCATTCCTAAATTTGCCACTACAGATATTTCAAAATGTTTTTTGATTAACAAACTTTCTGATGTTACCAGCCCAGAAATTCGTGTTTACGGGAGATAATTACCAGAAAAAGGACTGAAAGAGGATGAGAGAGGAGAGGGAGGGAGGGAAAAACTTCTACTGCCATCTTCCTTCTGTGACAGGAGGTGAGTATAAGCCTGTAAAAGGACTACTTATCTCAAAATATACCTCTGTTCATGTGAATTAAAGTTCTGAGCAGCCTGTTGCAGAGATCTGATCCTGCTCAGTTGTCCTTCTTTCCATCAGACTCAATTTAAGGATAAGCCAAAAGGACATAACATGGATAAATACATATACTACTTTTTACAGTCAAGACCAATCATTTCCATGAAATGAATTTGAGCTTTCTCAGCAGGAAATAGAGAGAAGGGCAACAGACTGTCTTCACACAGCTTACTCAGTTCATCATTTCTTTCAGTAAGTTTTAAAATAATTTTCCTTCTCTAAAAATTCTTTTACATATCTATTACAGTCTGCATCACACAATATTTCACTTTCTTCTTCTTCTGAACAGTGGCTCTCCTTCTAGCCTTTCTCTTAACCTGCACTTACCAGCAGAAGAGCTTTTCTTTTAACAATTCTGTAATCCTCCCTCCATACGCAATCAATCTCTTTATGCTTCCAATTAAGGAAGGAAATATTTCTTCAGATTTGCTAAACGCTATTCGATACCCCTTAAGATTTTGTTATGCATCTCCAAAAAACTAAACTAGCTAATAATTTTTGTGCTGCACCGTCAGTAGAATTATTATTTTACTGAAGTATTACAACTGTTGAAATAGGGATCAGTGCGTGACATCTCAATGCAGTACAGGAACTCCATGTTGATACATAATACTTGATCAACTTATTACATGTAAGATCACCATGTTCCTAAATATTTTAGTTGCAACATCACAATAACAAGCATACACTATGTTAAAAAAAAAAGGCAAAACCAAAATTATTTGTTATTATTATTTGTTACTCCCAATGACTTACCTGTGCCAAAACATTAAACAACACAAGTATAAAAATCACAAAGTAGTTTGCTCCTGCAGTGAAATATTTTCTGTAAATCTTAAAGTTTATTTTTCCCTCAGACCGACTCTCCTCTGGCACGGCAGCCAGTGGATTTTCAGCCTGAAAAAAAATTAGAAAATGAAAACATTAACCTGGCAGCTATAGATTCAGACTAAGCTACTTGAAAGACATGGTTCAAAATTAGTAAACAATTAAATAATAAGATAAAGTGATTACACATATAAAAACTTTAAGTATGAGAACTATAGCCTTGACAAAAAAAAATTAGCCTAATTGCAGTAACACTGAAAAATCTACTCTGCAAAATGACACTGGGAGGATTATACTTTGCATTGCATCATGGCATGTAACATGAGTTCATGTGCAGTCAGAAATATTTGCTCTAACTGCCAGCACTGCTAAACCACATTTTTCTGTTCTTATGCACTAGCATCAATCATCATGGCTCTCAAAACTAAGGCCTTAACATAGGAAAGGTTCTGTTTTCAGTATCCAAGCGTGTATAATCTTCCCTTTTCAGAGAAGTATTTAAAGTAAACAATCTTCTGCAAGTTTGAATCAAAAATCAGTCAACGTATGCTGACAGTAAAAAAAAAAATAGACAAACTTCTAATCAAAGCATCTGTTAATTGGGAAAACCAGTAAAATGATCCATGGATAGGGGACAATAATAGACAGAAAAAGAAAAAAATAAACCAGACATAAAACAGGTAGAGAGATCTATTATTCAAATGAACAACATTCTGTTTTTGTTGTTGTTTTCGTTTTTGGGGGTTTTTTTTTGGTTGTTCTTTTTTTGTGGGGGGGTTGCTCCCTTCCCCACCCCCTCCCCAGTCTCATGTGATAGAAAACCTGGTGTTAGATCAGCCCACATACAGCACTTGGTATTGTTATCAGCAGACATAGCTGTACACAAGCAGTGGAATCAACAGATCTGACTCAGAAGTGAAGAGAAATCCCAGTTACTTGCCTATAAGAGAAGTGCCTATCTTGTTTTTTGGGGAGTCGTTTGTTTTGCTTGTTTTGTTTTTTTTTTCTTCCCCAACCCAATAGCCCTAATACTGCTAAGAAGTTTGGCACGTTCGTGGATCTTGCAGCAGTGATTGTTGACAAATGAATAAAATCAGATAGGAAGATACTGCTTTCTGGCATAAAAACATTCTTCCAAAAAGATATGAAAAGTAAATATTTGCAGCCCTTTTTTGGGGGAGGGTGAGGAGGGGGCTTAACAGCTCTTACTGCTTTCTGTTATAGAAAAATAAATCATATATACCCATAGCATAAAGATGAAAAGCATCAAGGACATATAGAGATTATCTGTTCCGTGGATGTAGTGCTAGCATAAGCTTAGCAGGGTTACAGGGCTCCTACACTGTTTTGTGTGAATGCAAACACACCACCGTAAGGCCACCTCTGGTACAGAAAACATTACAGCTGCTTTTGCACAGTGTAGACCAAGAGATAACAAGGCATATGGAAGTCAAGCTGGCACTATAAAAGCATTCTTTTTTTTGATAGCAGAAGAGCTGGGGAGAGCTGTGCAACAGCATCCCAAAGTTCTTCCCTCAGGGCCAGCTCATGATCATGTGGGTATGATAATGCCAGCCATGCAAATGAAGATTGTGTAGGAAGACATTGCTTCTGCATGCATTTCCCAAGCTCACGATTTCAGAGAAATTATTAATCTGACCTCAGCACTGCACAAACATACAAAACCTACTCAACACAGGGGCACTGGTCCTTTAAAGTACCACTGTCAGAGGACAGGAAATACCAGGGTACAGCTCTTTCAGAAACCTACAGGAATGGTTCCCTGAGCTGGAAGAGCCAATGATGAATCTGATCAAACTCTTTCGAAAAGAGCTCCATAGAGCTGTGGGATGCCTGCCCTCTGCAGCTCATGTGGTAGGACTACCAGTTCTGGGCAGCCATGAGTGAGCTCTCACCTGCTAATGGAATCCAACATTCACTGAAATTCAAAGGCAGTGGGGAAAGAGCCCTCCTCATAGTTTGAGTTTAAAAACAAAATACAACAACACAGCCAAACAAGAATTGGGATGTTTCTGTTCTTTGAGCACTCACAGGTGGTTGCTCCACTGCTCCATCTTTCATTGAGTGGACAGAAGAATCCTGGGACCAGACAGAGGACTCTGAAAAGGTGCGGCTCCGGGAGGACTTCAGGTTGGGGGTGCCTGGAACTGATGGCTGTTCTGCCTCCTCATCTTTTTTCAAAAGGGAAGCAAAGTCGATGCCAGACCTCAGGAATTCTGAATACGTCCCTTTTCCCACCATTTTACCCTACAATTAATACAAGTTTTGATTATCTTCATTGTACCTTTCTGTAACAATGTTTTTACCTATCCCTGCAGCTTCTAGAGTTCCACTGTTGCTAAGCGTACAACCCACTGCAGTAAATGAAATGAAGCCTCTCTCAGTTCTTCATTCCGAAGTGCAATAAC
Source organism: Aquila spilogaster (assembly GCA_024606505.1). Classification (NCBI taxonomy): domain Eukaryota; kingdom Metazoa; phylum Chordata; class Aves; order Accipitriformes; family Accipitridae; genus Aquila; species Aquila spilogaster. The sequence goes on along the minus strand of JANHGO010000033.1, from coordinate 8,409,251 downwards.
AAGCTCTTCACTCTCTAAGCAATCCCATTCTGACATCTAATGGGGCCAAATAACACAGACATCAGATGACAAAAGTCCCAGTTACAGCTAGGTGAGAACTACCTCTCTGGAGAAGCTGCAGGAGGAGGGCCATGCAGCTTTAGCACATGCTTACTGAACTACATTCATGACCATCAGTCTTTTTGAACTACTCCAGACCATTTTCACAGTCTGTGTTGTTTCCTATATCTCTGTCACAAACTCACTCCTAGAACATTAATGCAACTTTTTAAGAGATCTGAATGAGGAAGAAGGCAGGTAACGTACTTTCTTGCAACTTCATGATGCATCAAAAGTAATTTGAAGTACTTCATCACTCAGCCTTAAAAAACATCTGAAGCTGTTGCATTTCCTCTCTACACATGAATGGTACAAAAAAGTCTGGAAGGAACCAGTTTCTCTGAAGTACTGCTTGTTTTCAAAGGTATCTGTAACTGTTTATCAGTCTGAATTTAAAAAGAGGATTGGCTGCAAAACCAACATAGCCCTTAATTCACATAAAAGTGTAAAAACCAAGAATAAAAGCAAAACATTAACTCTGTCTCAAAAGAAATAATTCTTTCACAATATATTATATATATATGTAAGACAAACTTCATATGTAAAATTATATGTAGGTATAATAAAATTCAGAAGCAAGAATTAACAGGGAAGTTGCTCTAAAAAACTCATTAGGAACTATAAATCTTTGAAAACGGACACAGTCATTAGTAAACAGATAAAAAATAAGAATTGTGAACTGCTTTTTTTTTCCTTTCTTAGATTATAAAAGACAATTAGAAAGTATGTGAGCTATAAATATATAGATACTGCTATCACTTACATCTTTTAATATCAGAATCTGAGATGCAGCACGGAGATACTGCAACTGATGAGTCACCAAAACACAGATCTTCTGATGTAAAGCCTGACAAATACACCTGCAATCAGATGGAAAAAGAATTGTAAAAATAAGGCATCCTAAAACATATCGACTGTTTCTGGGAAACTTCTACTCAATTTAATAAGAGTTTAAAATAAAAAGATCCTCATGACTATTGGACTTTTCAAAATTATGCTCAGCAAGCATGCTGCTTTTTTCACTTCTTACATATTCAAGGCAGAAAGAAGTAATTATGTATTTCTGGTTTAGGGTGAAAGAGAAGGATTAAGTTCATTAAAGTTGCAATGAATGACCTCCTAACAAATGTATGTATCATAAGATGAATTATGAAGAGGTTATTTAACAAAAATGAAACTAATGGAAAGGAAGCAAGGCAACACACTGTGGACAACTATAGAAAAACAAAGCAAACAGAAGTAACTTCTCCGAAATAAACTTTCATGACAGTTGCTACAAGTAAGTCGCTGAGAGGGTTGGAAAAGCAAACATTACTACTCAATCTGCTGTGGTTCATACTGGTAAGTAGTACTGGTGAACACAGACTGGACTTCCCCTAGATGAAAACAAGCTGGAAGATACACTCCAAGAGCACACATCATATTCATTTGCTGACAGGAATGAAGCCCAGAGGGACAGATGACAGCTTGTTCAAAGAACCTTCCAGACCTGCACGCGGACCTGGGCACCACACATTTTACTCCACAGATCCACCTCCTATTGAGGTCTTTTTTGTTATTATTTTTTTTTCCCTAATAAAACACAGGAGGAAGGCACTCACATCAAAAGAAAGAAAGAAAGGAAAAAAAAAACACTATACAACAATTGCATCTTTTCACTCTTCCAAAAAAATAGAACAAAAACAAACAACAAAACGTAACCAAAACCACAGCAATCTAATTGTACAAATTCAATGGAGAAATGCAAATAAGCAGTATGGGGAGTAAAACAGAAAAAGAACATGATCTAAGCAATAATGATATCATATGGTTTATTCTGTCTCATAAATTCCTGTTGTGTTTGCTACACCTACTTTTAACATCTATTTTGTCAGTCTGACAGACCATAGGAAGCAGTGTACAACGTTTAATACTAGTCAGAATAAATAATTACATGCAGAAAGTATATTACACAGCTCCAAATAAACCACGCAGTAAAATTAAGTTAAAAGCAACACTCTTACTGAGCAAGTTATCTACTTTCTCAGCAGCATTCAAGTAACCATAAACCAGTGATGTCATTCTTAATAGATCAGGATAACAAATAATCAAGGGAGGATACTTACAGCAGCATAACTATTTGAGCAGTTGCAACTATTTATACACCAAACTCTTTGTGGGAGTATTATTTTGGGTGTGGTGACTGCCTACCCTTTGAGCAGTCACGGAAACAAGCCATGTGGGACCTGGAGCGTCAGCTTAAGACATGCTACAAAACAGTCTTCAACAAACCCCATCCAGAGGACTGGACAGAGATCAGAGACACCACAGGATATTTGCTTGCCTAATAGAAAAGCTGCCAGAAGAGAATATATGGGATATTCATTGTCAAGAGATCTAGCCTTCAACCTTACATAGGTCCCACAGCCTATATGCTACTTCCATTATTAAATTTCTCTGTGACAGATATATGCCTAACAGTTTTCTGTTAGACCCACAAAATCTAATGGCTGAAAACCTTTAAAACTTGATCCTGAGTCATGGTGAGGTGAGCTCACTGTACTTCAAGTTTACATTAAAAAAGAAAAGAAAAGCATGCATTAGCTCAGCATCAGAGCAAACCAATCGGTACTGTCAGAGCCATCAACACAGCATCTGACATGATCTTGATCATGACCTCTGTGGAAATGCAAATTTCCAGAGATATATCAGTTCATTCAAATGTGATTTTTTTTTAAAAAAAAACAACAACTCTATATTGGACGTCTATCTGGGCAGAAAGAAACCAGCTGAATAGTTTGTTGATAAGAGATGAGTAGAAAAATCGTTGTCACAATTCACTGGCATGAGCGCAGGGAGGAAAAAATCACAACAAAGCTCATATACCTCCATCTATTACCGAGTTAAACAACTCACTGCTCAGACAGCTCACTAGAAAATTTTGCCATTTAAAATACAGTATCATCACGATGCACTGAGGCTGCAAAATGAGTAAAACACTAAGTGTATACTTAACGTCTGTTTCAACACACCAGGCTGTTTTGAGCTTTACGTTCTATTTTTTTCTTAGGATATTCTCTCTCCCATTTGACAACAGCCTGTCTTGCAAAGTACAGTGAGTGCTACGTTTATAGGCTGAAGACCGTCGCAGAAGACTGAAGGCAGAGTTCAAAGAGTAGTACAATATAGTCAAATGTAGTAAAGGGCCTTGCACAAAAGTCCAAGCTCATTTAATTTGTATTTGTGAAAACTTGGCATTGCCTTAGAAATGAAGCACAAAAGATTTGAGGTAGTCCATAAGCATTCACGTTTTGAATTGCTTTGCAAAGGCTCCATTTCATTCTGCCTATTTTTAGAGATAGTGCTGTGTAGAGCTTAAGAAGAACAAGCATAACTGAAGGCACCCAATTCTAGGTGAACATCCTACAACATCTCATTTCCTTACCAATTCTGCAAGGAACTCAGTGAAAATACAAGTGGTTCCTACCTGGTCAAAGTGTTCAGATGCATCAACATATTTAGACTGCTGACTTTTTGAAGAGAAGGCCAAATTCTGTCAATCTGAGGAAGATTTGTACAGCAGTGCTGGCAGGCAGCATGTCCTCTCTTGAAACACTGCTCGTTTGCAAGTGTGCCTCCTGTATGGCTTTCATACTTTAAGAAGTCATAAAATTATTCAGATCCTGCTCACACCAGAGGGGGTGGAACCAGATGATCTTCAAGGTCCCCTCCAAGCCAAACAAGTCAATGATTCTATTGGGGAGCCTCCAAAGAAGGGCTAACAAAGATGGCAAAGGGTCTGGAGAACAAGATGATGCATGAGGAGCCACTGAGGTCCCTGGGTGTGCTCAGTGCAGGGCAGAGGAGCTGAGGGGAGGCCTGATGGCAGCTGCAGCTCCTCGCAGAGGGCGGAGGGGCAGCGCTGAGCTCTGCTCTCTGTGACAGCCACAGGGCCCGAGGGAACGGCATGGAGCTGTGTCAGGGGAGGGGCAGCTGGGGGTCAGGGACAGGATCTGCACCAGAGGGCGATGGGCATGGAATGGGCTGCCCAGGGCAGTGGGCACGGCCCTGAGCTGCTGGAGCTCAAAAAGCATCTGGACAGTTCCCTCAGACATACTGTCTGAATTTTAGGTAGTCCTGTGTGGAGCCAGGAGTTGGACTTGGTGATAATTACAGCCCCTTCGAACTCAGGATATTCTATAAAATATTTCATTTGGGGTTTATCTTAACTAATTGACCATCGTAACCACATTTTAAAATTAGGCAAGCTGTGAAAAATGTCATGTCTTGAGAGCCAGAAGGAGTGTTTGCTAGGAGTCTGTGTGCTGTTACAGGTTTTTATCGCAAGGTCCCTGTGTCTGGAGGGCATCCTCAGGACAGGCAGTACTTGGTGTAATGGATTTGGGACCAGGAACCACACTGGTCGTTGTGATGGTTTCCTATGGGAGCAGAAAGGGCAGCAGCCTGTGACCTCCTGTGCTTGAATTCAGCACTTTGGGATTTTGTTCTCACCCAGCATTCGGGTGGATGAAAAGAAAGGACATTAGGGACGCCTCAACAGAAATATGAGGACCGTGGCTTTGCTTTCCTGGCTGCCTTGAGGGGTCAGGAGCTCTGGGAAGCAGTGACCTTCAGTAAATCTCTTGTGTTCGCAGTGGCTCTGACTTTAGCAAATGCTATAAGAATTGCTGTTTTTCCTGGTCTCCGAGAAAAGCTTCTGAAATGACAGCAGGACAGCAGTGATGCATACGCAACCTGCTCATTCCACACTCCTGTAAATGCTTGTCTACCCTGCATGGATGGAGTGAGGCCAGATCTAGCCAGGTGCAGAAGTATGTGTTGGGAAAACAGATCCTATCCCTGGTCCCATTCTTCCTGAACAACAGCTGTAATTTGTAGCATGGCTTTTTCTGACTGTGGGGCGCCAGTGCTGCATGCAGCATGAACGTGTTCTTTCAAGGCTCCCTGCTGGTACCCACAGGCTGCTCCTTGGGCCTGTCTCCACCATGAGCTTCAGGGATGTGAACCCCATGGTGTTTTCTAGGGCAAAAAAAACCTTGTATGAGTTTCCCTAGTATACAGGTTGTGCTTCTCTCACTTGTCTGCTAAGTGCAAGGGGCTGTGTCTGTGGGGCTTGGATAGTTTGTGTCTTAGACAGATGGAAGCAGCTCTTCAGGAGCTTTTTTGGAGTTCATGAAAGGCAGGTTTTGCCTGACCAGTCTAATCTCCTTCTGTGACCAGGTGACTTGCTTGGTGGATGAGGGAAAGGCTGCTGTTGTAGTCTACCTAGACTTCAGCAAAGCCTTTGATGCTGTTTCCCATAGTATTCTCCCAGAGAAGCTTGCTGCCCATGTTTTGGACTGGTAAACTCTTTGTTGGCAATAGAACTGGCTAGAGGGCCAGGCCCAGGGAGTGGTGGTGAGTGGAGTTAAATCCAGCTGGCGACTGGTCGCAAGTGGTGTTCTACAGGTGCTGGTATTGGGGCCTGTCCTGTTTAATATCTTTATCAGTGATTTGGATGAGGGAATTGAGTGCACCCTCAGTAAGTTTGCAGGTGACACCAAGTTATGCTGGAAGATATTGAGGCATTTTTTTTCCTCCCTTAAAAGAGGAGGCTTATACTTAAAATCTACACTTGGGGCAGGGGGAAGCTGGAAGGTTGCTTGTTTTCTCTCCCTTGTCCCCAGATGTATGCTGTGAAGCAGGCAGCTGTGAGTGCAGCTTTCTGTGTGCCGCTTTAGCTGCACTGCATTAACTTCCTTCAGGCAGCTTCAGGAATGATGTTCTTCTTAAGCTCTTTGTGGTTTGAGCCCATGATACCTCAAACATTCATAATGTGAGTGACCAAAGTGGATTTGTTATTACCGAAATCAGTGGTCTCTAATGTTGTAGTATTTTTCTTTTATTTTCTCATACTAGCTGTTAAAAGATGCCTGCTCTCAGAACAGAAACGGTAATGTTTTCTTTTTGCAGACTGGAGGAAAGAAGCTGTTCTGCTGCATGCGTAGAGTACCCTTGAAAACAAATACTAAAATATAGTTCTTTTTTTTGTTATTGTTTTTACTAATTTTAGTGTTTTTTTCTAATTTTCTTGTTTAATCCTGTAATAAAGATGGCTGTTGGTAAAGGGCTGTTCTTATGTTTGCTGTTACTTTGCATAATCAAGTACAAATGCTAGTTTAATCTTGTAATATCAATTGAGGAGATTTTTGGCTTTTAATATCATAATACTTATAATAAAAATATAACAGAGCTACTTTTTGTCTGCTATTAAATTGATAAATGCTTTATAATATATTAAACTGAATATATGATGAACTAGCTAACTTTCTCATTTCATTTTGACTTCTCTAGAGAAGCTGGAGGTTGCACCACCATCTCCAGGACAACTGAGACATGGTAAAATAAGAGCATTTTCTGAATGTGGTTCAGTACTGTGCAGTCTTTGTGTTCAAGTTGCTTTGTCTTTCTCCTGCAAGCCATTGGTCTGTCCTCATCCCCGTACTACTACAGAGTAGAAGAAAACCAAAGCAAACACCTACAGTGCTTTATTTCATAACACCTCATCTGGTGAGAGAAGTGCATACTATTTAACGAAAGTAGGACAGAAAGCCCAAACAAAAGAGCACTGTTCAAAGGCAGCAGCAAATGTTGTTCGTCTAAGCCTAACTGCATTGATGCTTTAGTACCTTGTGGATATATATTTTTTTAAACTTAAAATTGCCAACTTGATTTGAGTTGCGTATATGTTAAATAAACTGAGATGCTGGGGTAAAATTACAGAGAAATTGGAGATAGATTTGGTCTTTATAAACTCATGTTTTTTCAAATTCTGATTTCTTTCCAAGTCATTTTATTTTTATGACTTAAAACTTTGTCAGAGAGCAAATGCATTTAGTCAAATATTTTCCACTTTTAGGTATTTACGTTTCTATATATTTTTTCCCCTTGATCATTAGGGTTTTGTATACTCCATGGATTCTAAAATTCTGTCAACTTCAGTGAGAATGTGATCCATGTTACAGTTAGGTACACACATTTTGAAAGCCTTTAGCATTTATTTGTGTGTTTTTTTTGCCGTTAGACTTCTGGGGGTTTTTGTCCTGCTATTTAAAAAAAGTTCATACATTCCATGCTTTAGCCTTTTATGTGTACATGTAAGAAGGTATATATGTTACTAAAAGGTTGTTAAAGAAGACCATACATGTTCAGATACCTGACATGAAACATCTTGTGTGACATCAGTTTTTGTGAAAATGGATTCATGGTGTTTTTGAGAAGTAAACTCAAAACAGTTTAAAAAAAAAAAAAAAAAAAACAGACTAATTTTCTAAGCTGTGTTTCTAGTCAGGTATTCTGTCCTCAGTGCTGTATTTAGTATGCTAGCACCTGGAGGCAGTGCTGTGCAAATTCATGCCCATCTTCACAGGGAGCTTGTAAGATAAAAGTTGAGAGAACAAAAAGGAAAGATACAGTAGTATTTTGCTTGTTAGAAATTATTCAGACCATGCAGGGAATCTGGTGAAGCAGCTTCACAATCTTCATTGATATTGTAGAATCAATTGGAAGAATTGTAAGTAATATTAAAACTTGGTCAATATCAAATATTTTTTTTTTTACCCACTAAGAGACATATGTGGCTTTCATCCAAAACTGTACAGGAATTCAGAAAGAGTAAGTTAGTTCACATGGTTCTTCACAAACCATTAATATGACTTGAGTAGGCAAGCTTGCCAGAAATAAAAACCGGGCACTAACAGAAGTAGTAGGAAAGGGATTTTTGATGTGTTGTCTTTGTTTCTTTTAAAGGTGGTATTAAACTCACGTTTCAGTTGTATGTGTGAACTAGTGAACTCATATAAATATTATCTCTTTGTTACTTATTTTTTAGTGTTCTTCCACAATGCATTACCTTTTGTAGGGTTTGGATTTTTGGATAACGCAATTATGATTGCTGCGGTAAGTTCATTATTTAATTCCTTGATCAAGCCAGTACTATTTATATTGTACTAAATGAGTAAATGAGAGCTTCAGGAAGACTCCTTTCCCTCTGTATCAACTCAGATGGTTTCTGCTCTTAATTTTTCCATTAAAGTTTCTGTGCTCTATTTTGACTTTGCAGAATGCAAAGGAGTGTTGTATCTTCTGAAGGCCAGTATTGAAACAAATTTTACTGAATTAGGAAGAAATCTGTTTTTCTTCTAATCCATGCTGTAAGATACATTTATGATCACGTAGTTGATACAGTTTTGTATCAACTAATTATAATGTATTTATGTCTAGATCTTCAGTGTTCTTTCATTCCCAGTGATGCAAGCATTGTTAGTTTTGAAGCTCATTTGTACTGATGCAGCATGGTGTTGCTGAGTAATACTCTTTAAATATTTTCAGTTTATTTGGAAAGTGAAGTAGGCTGGTGAAGCAGGAAGATGAATCAAGACCAAAGATGCTGTTCCTTGGGTGGAATTATAATAGACAATGTAATGTTAATCATGGGATAATTCAGGCAGGAGCCACTAGGTCTCTCATCTTGCTCTTGCTTTGGACCTTCTTGGGGTCCCTAGTTTAATGTCTTGCTCAAAGCAGGATCGGCTGAAAGGCCAGATCAAATTGTTCATGGTTCTATCAGGTGGAGTCTTGAAAAGCTCCAAGGGGAGAGACTGTGCAACCTGTCTGGGCTGCCTCTTCCAATGCCTGACTGTCCTCATTGTGAAAAACACTTTCCTATCCTGCACAACATCCTTGACTGTAAATTGGAGAGAGATAAATGTGACAGATGGACCACTTGGTGGGTAAGGAATTGATTGGATAATTGCACTCAGAGTTATGGTCAATGGCTTGCTATGTAGGTGGAGGCTAGTGACGAGTGGCGTTCCTCGGTTTGATATTGGGATTAGTGCTGTTTAACATCTTTGCCTGTGACATGGACAGTGGGATTGAGTGCACCCTCAGCAAGTTTACTGGCAACGTCAAGCTGTGTGGTGCAGTTGATATGTTGGAGTGAAAAGATGCCATCCAAAGGGACCTTGACAGACTAGAGAGGTGGACCTGTGTGAACTTCATGAAGTTCATCAAGGCCAAGTGCATGGTCTTGCATCTGAATTAGCGCAGTCCCAAGCACAGATACAGGCTGGGCTAGAGCGCAGTCCCGAGGAGAAGGATTCAGGGGGTATCGATGGATGGAAAACTGAGTGTGAGCAGACCAGAAAGCTAGATATCCCCTAGGCTGCATTAGGAGTGTGGCAAGCAGGATGAGGGTGGTGGTCATTCCTCTCCTACTCTGCTCTCATGAGACCCTGGAATATTGCATCTATGTTATTGCATCTATGTTGGAGTGCCCTCACCGTAAAAAAGTCGTGGACCTGTTGGAGTGGGTCCAGAGGAGGACCATGAAAGATGCTCAGAGGACTGGAGTGCCTCTCCTGTGAAAACTAAGGGTGAACACTAAGGGCTAAGGGAGCTGGGCTTATAGAGTTTGGAGAACAGAAAGCTCTGGGTAGGCCTTATAGTGGGCTTCCGTGACTTATGTCAAGAGAAACTGTGGATGCCCCATCACTGGATGTAGGTGTTGAAGGCCAGGTTGGATGGGACTGTGTGCAGCCTGCCCTGGTGAAAGGAGCCTATTGTGGCAGGGGGACTGGAACTAGGTGGTGTTTAAGGTCCATTACAACCTAAACAATTCTGTGATTCTGTTTCCAACTGGAACATCACTTGTTCTGAAGTATGCCCCTTGTCTCTTATCCTCCTGCCACATGCTGCTGTTTCACCCTGCAGTTCCATGTGATTATGTGTTTCTTCTTTTGAAAACGTAAAAGAGGTATGACACTATGTTTTATCTGTTTGCTCAATATTTCTGGAAGTTTGCTTTCAGAGCTGTTATGTTAAGATAAGAATTAGAGTGGAGAAAATAGCATGCAGAAATGGGGATTACTGTTTTATCCATTAGGTTGCCATTATGAGATATATAAAATATTAAAAAGGTAACTGAAGTAGCTTCTTGTTGTAGGAGTTGATGCAAAAGCTGGGAGTATAAGAGCTATGCAGATCTAATAGAAGTAATGTCCATTTGTCCTTTCAGTTTTAACATAAGCAGTAAGTGATACTTTACCAGTTGAATTAGTATCATCTATTTTAAATCCATATCCATCAAATAATGAGAACTCTTATTTTTCAGGGAACTCAAATAGAATTGTCAATTGGAGTTGTCCTAGGAATCTCAACCATGGCAGGCAAGTAATAAAAATGGAGTATGCATAGATTAATGTGACATATTCTTGTATTTTAGGCTGAAAGTAGGCCACAGGGCTTGAAATGGCTCTTCTTTCGTCTTGAAGCAGCAGTCTTTCATAATAAATAAGGATGTGTTCTATTTGTAGAAGTAGGATTTCAGTTCAAATACATTCTGAAATTTTTGGGGTTTATTTGTTTTTAATCTGAAAGTTCAAATCCTGGGTCACTTAGGTATATTTGCTTTCTGTAATGGAACTGCTTTTAAATTCTCCAAGATCTAATATTAATGTACCTATTTGCAAACAGCTGTTAGCCTGCAGTGTGAAGTGAAGATCAATGTTTGATGTCTCTGTTGTGTTGTCCAGTGTTCTTGGTGATTTCCCTGCCTCTATTCAACACTGTGATAAGGTGCAGTGTCTCTGTGCTGGTAAGGTGCAGAAGCAGCTCTGCTCTCCACCACTTTGCCAGAACTCAAGAGCTCTGCTTCACTGCTTCTGTGCCTCAGCAATTTGAGAGAAAAAACTGCTCATGAACACACCAACTGCAGGTGTAGCATTGCTTGAAAGCTCACAGATAGCTTGGGTGGAAGTTTGTACAGTAGAACAAGATAGTCTTCTGGAAATTTGCAGCCCTCCATTGCAATGCAAGGCAGTCACAAGCAAGATTATATCAAGATCTGCTGTGAAATCCTGTATTTTAAGTGTGTAACTTTAAAGTATTATATATTTAATTGCATATAGTATTTATTCCTAAGCTGCCACAGTGTATGGAAATGATCCCTGCTTTTGAATGGCTGAACAAAGCTATATATGCTCTATTTCCAGTGCTTCTATGCCTCTTCAGGCATTGCAGGGCCTTTTTTGGTGTCCATTGTTAGTTGGGTGAAACTGTCAACTGTGCGTGGCCATTGTTAGCTCTGATCTGAAAAGTTTTTAGACCAATTTCCAGGTCATCTTTTTGCATTTGTGAAGTCTTCATATAAGTTATGGAAGAATGTTGCTGTTCTACTGTTGTTAGTCCTGCTGCTGTTATTCAAGTTGTAATGAAGTCAGAAGATAAGCTCAAAAATAAAATTACTTGTAGTTTTCTATGCAATATGTACTGATAAGAGTGAGGGTCACAGCAGTGGGTGTGGGAGGATGTTCGTTGTTTTTATTCATTATTAATATTTTGGCTTCTTCCCTCTCATCATCACCAGCTGCTGCTTTGGGAAACCTTGTTTCAGATTTAGCTGGACTGGGGTATGTCTGAATTTAAGAATATTTTTTACTCCTTTGTAACCAGTGTTGGTGCTGGTGAACTAAAACATGCAAACTCTTGAAATTGTGTTGTTTTTGTTTTTTTGTTTGCTTGTTTGTTTTTATTGGTGTGGATGTTTTTCCATTTGTTGTTTGTTTTGCTTTTCTAGGTTTAGAGTTGTTGATATAAACCACATGACACAGCAACCACATTGACAGCGACAGGACAAGGGGGAAGAGTGGTTTTAAACTAAGACAGGGGAGATTTAGGTTAGATGTTCGGAGGAAGTTTTTCACTCAGAGGGTGGTGACGCACTGGAACAGGTTGCCCAGAGAGGTTGTGGATGCCCCATCCCTG
>JANHGO010000033.1:8333413-8390672 GCA_024606505.1 Aquila spilogaster | reverse complement strand
AAAAAAAAAAAAAAAAAAAAAAAAAAAAAAAAAAAAAAAAAAAAAAAAAAAAAAAAAAAAAAAAAAAAAAAACACCACCACCCCCCCCCCGCCCCAAACCCTGAGCAACATTACTACAACATATTCGTACTATTTAAACATATTCCCTATAATAAACATAACAAAGCTCATGGAATTTCACTTGTATCATCTAAATGTAAAGGTAGAACTACTATGTTTTTAAGAGCAACACCTGTAATACAAAAGGTACAGGGCATTCAAGTTTGCCCAGTAGTTCTTGTTAGGACTTTAACCACTGCAGTGGTATAAGAGGCATAATGAGCATGGACCAGGTGTGAAACACAAACTGGGAAGCCTTAGAGAGATCCTTGGTTTAGAGAGATCCTACATGAAAGGGAGCAGAGTGAACTCCTTAAATTTACACACTAACTCCCCTGTACACTTGCCATCAGTGGACAAAGCATGTAATATATGTATGACTTTAAACACAGCACTGGCAAGCATATGCCAAGGTTGTATTTGTTTGGTTCCTCTGACACACTGATTGTGTCTGTAATCCCTCTACAGAAACAAGACATGCTAGCTTTTATCTGCTAGTTTTACAGGCCTGATGAGCTCCACTTGCTTTTCATTACCTACACCACCATAATAGCACTTTTTCCTCAAAGTTCCAACATTACAGGAGATCTACAAGCATGCCCCACTTCGAAGAGATATGAGACTGGAAGCACCCCATGGAATCCTATGGGTTCCAAAAATCAAATTACTTTAAACAAAGTAAATATTCAGATCTGTATATCTAATTAAAAAAAAAATCCTTTTAGTTATTTACCCTACTCCATTTTGCTCCTCCCCTCAAGAATTTCTGGGGCTTAGGTAAGAATGCACTGAGGAATTCAGGATCTCTTAATCCATGCACTTCGCATGATGGAATTTCCTGCTCTCCTATGCCATCAGTTCAATTCTTCCTCACCTTTTTCTGCAATTACAAAGGACACCTTTGCTACAAAACCATGCCTGCTCCCTTCCCTCTCTTGCAGAGCAACGCTCAGTTACCTCAGATGGCAATGGAGAGACTTTATCTTTCAGGACACCTAGTCAACTTGCCAGGTGACTCTCCAGTCAGCTCAATACATGGTTATCCCATGACCCACTGCCCAGTTACATATCCCTTGAGTTCCTATGGAAGGCCATCGCCTAGTACCAAGGTGCTCCATCTGAAGAGATGCTAAAAGTTCATTACTGTGCTACGATAAATGCAGTGATTTCTTCTGCAGCTTTTATCTAGTTCCAGAGGCAAAATTGAGAGAGAAAAGACAAACGACCATACATTCATAACAGCTTTGTGCTAAAAAAAAAAAAAAAAGAAAAAAAAATTTGCAGAATTCTGTTTGATAGTAGGAATGATACACCTGTGCATACCACTCCCAAGTATCATCACAACTTTAGGTCTGATTTTAAAAGATTCCCAACTGTTCTGCAATTCTCTCTACTCTCACAAGCACAGAGGAGGAACAGAAAGAAATCAGGCTGATCATCAACTGATCATCATCACTGGCACACAGCTCCTGTCACTGGAAAAGATACAAGGGAAGAACGATACCTAGAGAAGAGCATCTGTCTCAATAGACTGATGGAATATAAATCTCACTCTTAAAAGCACCATTTTTGAGTCGGTATCACTGATGGGACACCATCCAAAGGTGATCTGAAACCATATAATCTATAGAAATATGTTTACAAAGATGCACAGGGAGAGCAGGAAATTTCTTGGGATCCAAGCACGACTGAATGATTTTCTTAGAACATCACAGGCTATTCCAAACTTCGTCATACAAGGAAACGTGCTACTGTATCTGTACGGCTGTCCCTCATTTCAAAACTAGAGGTCTCAAAATACCACATTCCTTAAAAGTTAATGTAAAGCTATTTTTATATATATATATATAAATAAAATATACGCATATTTTCATATATACACAAAAATATATACAAAACCATAGAACTATACTGGTGTCCCCCCAACACCCCCCTCCCTGGGAAAAGGCTGAAGCATGCCTACTGTTAACTATCAAGAGAACTCACAGGGAAAGGGGCTACAAATAACACAAAACCAGGGAATCTCCAGTTTATACCTTACTATGCCCCAAGGAATCTGACCAGGAGAGAGGAATTCATTGGAAAGCTGGCTTTATCTGCTCCATCATCCATGGAACAAGTTGTCTGTATTATGGAGAAATTCTTAAGAGACACAATCCCTTATTAATAATATCGTGGATTGTTTTCCCACCAGAGCTGTGCTATTCGCATTCTTCCTCATTTGAAAAGTATTTATATATTTTAAACTGTTTACTACAGTAGCTGAACTGAACGGGGAGAAGCAGCAAATGTAATGAACCAGCCATGCACAGACCGTAGCTTTGGGGAATTACTAGAAACATACCTATCCTTGATGTAAACACACAGACTAGGCACTTCTAAAAAAACTAAACATTAATATAAAATTACAAGGAAAAAAAAGAAAAAGAGCGAGTGAACTGAACAATATCCACTTCAGATTCTCATTAAATACTCCCGTTTCTTCCATCTCCTCCATTGTTCTATGCCTCGTGGTTTGGACTCCTGGGGGCAGCTTGTATGAAGTGGCATCTTGGACATTCCTCAGCGCCATGTTAAGAAATCATTCTTGCTCAAGCGCTCTCTTCTCTTCTCCACATTTCTAGCACTATTCAGGAAGCATTAGAGAACATGCCCTGCCTTGTTTTTCGAAGTGAGCTACTGAACGTAACACTCTCCCCACTACCCCCAGCACCTTTTATAGCTGCCATGAAGGCCTCAGAAGACAACTTCTGTTTGTAAAAAAGCCCTCCCGTAAGATCTTGAGCAGGGAGGCATTACTCGGTTTTCCTTGCCACTACTACTCCACCCAGCCCATTTTCTCCACCAAATGCTTACATTCTACTGTTATCTGTTTCGCTCAAACTGATCTAGAGTTGGGGAGGAAAGGTTAGCGGAAGTAAAGGAATAACCCCAGCTAGTTTTCTGAGTTTCAGATTCTCTGATATAATTTCCTTATTCCTCTTCGTCTCTAAACATTTATCAGCAAAACCTACGCTGTGCTCACAGAGCAATGGTTTCTAGCTCCTTTATGGTTTTGCACATACAAAAATCCAGACTTCCAGTTTTGCAGTAGGATGTAGATGCTCCTAATGTCACAGCTCACATAAAACGTAGAATAAATTGAGGAGGCAAGGCACTACTGTACTTTCCCATTTTCCTCTTTGTGAAAAGACCTTAAGACTTAAGGGAGAGACAGGTTAACAGCTCAGGCGGGTGCACTTTCAGAACTCAGGCACTGATACAGTCAGATCCTGGAGTTGCAGAGTGATCTTGTGCAGAAACAGAAAAGCAGCAGCTAAAGCCTAGATAGCTTCAACAGGCATTAAAGGAATTTGATAGCGTGTGAACTACAGAAGTAATGAACTCCATCTATCAGTCGTAGCAGGTGAAAATGATCCTGCACAGAATAATGAACATAAAGCCTATGCATCATAAAATTCTTACTCCATACTGGATGATGGAAAAAAACAGTAGCCATTTGAAGAAATCAATAAAATAAAACAAAATGTTGATGGGGTTTCAGAGGGATCTCCAGATTTGAAACTGCAAACATCAACAGCATTTACAATTTTCAAATTTAGATACTAAAAGCTTCCCTGCATGGGGAAAAAGAACACGCATCCAATGCTAGTCAATGCAAATTCTACGACCGTTTCTGCAAGACAAGTTTTTATGATTGTCTAGGGGTGGAAGGGAGGGAACAACAGTAAAACCAAATTAATTCATGTATGTGAAGTGTGGAATTCAAAGGATGTAAGTATGCACGCTCAAGAAAACGCTCTCATTTAAGGCTTCAACCAAAGCCCACTGAATTCAGTCAATGGAAGTTTTTCCTTCTAATAAATTCTAGATTATACCTTTTGATACCGAGAGCTGCAGGCTATGAAGAAGCAAGGACGAAACACTGGCTGGGAATAACTGGATTACTCTCATACTCACTACGTGCCATAGATTATGCAGTTTGAAAGAAGAGAGACGGAGAAGAGGAAATTTATTGAGAAAGGAACCTGACTTTTAATGAACACTCTCCTATTTCTTCAGGAACCAAGGAAGGTCCAATCTCTCTCTCTTTCATGGTAAGCTTACACATTCTCTTTTCCTCTATTTCTGCTCTCCACAGTCTACTCCATGGGTCATGGTTCCCTGTTTCACCTACCTGAGAGAAATTTCTACCATTCAAGAACCAAAACAAAAAATGACTCAAGAATCTAAGAGAGTTCTGTCCTTTTCTTTAGCCACTTGAATTGGGTGCTCATTACTATGCAAATAAAGCTGCAGCAAACTAAGAAGTGATTTAAAATCCCACCCCATATTATTCTTCACTCAGTACTCATATTCATAAAACCCAATATTCATAAACCACAATACTCATGTATGAAATCTGACATTTTCTTCAAGAAACTAGCATATATTGCCTTAAGAATAACTCTAACTATAATATCTTCAAAACAGACTTTTACAGAGCTTTTAAAAATAAAGAACAAACTGAGACACACACAAGAAAAAAATATACGTCTTCCAAATACATAAAATAGAGGAAAAATAAATAAGAAAGTGAATGCAATAAATTTTGTGAGGAGATCCATCTCCCCCAGAATGCTTTCTCAAGTTTTTCTATAAGGAATTAGAAGATAACAATTGTATTTTAAATGAAAATAAAGCAGTAACATACTTTTCAAACAAATGTCTTCCAACTTCAGCATCTACTGCACTCAGTGGATCGTCCAAAAGATAGATGTCTGCATCTTGATACACAGCTCTAAAAGGTTTAAAGAAAAGTCAGTACCACAAAGTCTTACATTTCTTTACTTCAGTCACTAAAGTCTGACAATTTGTAAATTTTAGAAACGGCAAAATACACTAGCCTGGCCAGATTTACACGGGCTTTCTGTCCCCCACTCAGCGTAGCTCCACGATCTCCTATTACTGTTAGGTCACCATTTGCTAATAATTCCAAGTCCTGTGAACATGAAAGAACAGATAGCAAGATTTTTTTTTTTCATCATTTTAACTTCAAAGACTGACAAAGCTGCTTCAACATAACATTTTCTTATTTGAAAATTATTAACTTATCTCATGCTAAAATACAAGGATTCATACTAAATGAAATATCCACAATTACTTTATAACTTTCTACTGTCAGCAAAAGATAATTAAGAAAGCAGGAAAAATAGGTGAGATCTTAAACTTCACTTTTTCTACAGCTTTGCCAGAGGGAAGTGCACTACTATTCTTAGTGTTACAGGGAATATTTGCTGGTGTTTCAGAAAATCAAACCAAAAATTATGAAGTATAACAGTAAATTAATTATTTTTTACTAGAACAAAATGAGCTGTCACAATAAATAATACTGAACTATTATCATTAAATTATCTTCCATTTGCCAATGTCCCTAAGAACTGCATTACTTTTACTGCAATGTATCCAAAAGAAATAACCACAACATTCATCACACAGATTTGGTTAATTTACAAGGCTTGGGACTATGAGTAAGAACAAAATTATACAATGTTCCATGTCATATTATTGTATTTCCTACTCAGAAAATACAGAAGTTTTATATTAAGCTATAAAACATATTCTGAAAGTTTATTCACAGCTTTTATAAGATACATAAATTTGAAAGTAAACTATGAAAGCAAATCTACCATCAAATAGGAAGTGGGGTCTTTTTAAATGCAGTTTGCTGTCTTTTAAAATCACTAAATCCTTAAGTTTAGACAACAGCATATGACTGAATATCAGCAGGAGATACTAAAACTCTATCTACCATGTGTAAAAACCTTGCAAAAAAATTTTCATCACAGTAACCATCTGCTTTTCACCTGTGTTGCTGCTGACAGGAATATCGTAACATGCTGCATAAAACCTTTCTAGCTGCCAAGCAAAATATCTGTTTCTTGACAAATCTGGCTTAATCCTCTTTTATATCTCATGCCACAAACTCCTTTGCACACAGACCTTTCAAAAATATTTTTTCATAAAACTACTTGGGCTCAGCAAGTTCTCCAATATATAGCACTAAGGTTGTTTTGGTAGCCGTAAGCAATGCATAATACATGATATACATGATGTTTATTTTTAAAAAGCAGATAGGATATTTACAAAATGGAAGTCACAAATAGCGCTAGCTTGATCATTTGTTTTCCACCTTTTATTGCATTTACACACAACCCTACCTACCATAATACCAGTGAAAAGGGCTAAACGTGATTATGAAATTAAATAATTGGGAACAGCTTTTTCCAACTTTGTCTGTGCTTCACATAAGCTACATCTCCCTCTAGTGAAAGTTTTAGGAATTACAAGAACGTGCTTACACACGAATGTCAAAAATAATTACACATACTTCTGTTAAGTGATAGGATTTATTTCACATGCTAATAATAATAACCAATTATATATATTATATATTGCAGCACGTACCACAAGTCTGAAAGAACACTAAGATAAAAATAAAGATTGTGAAAATAAAACACACAGAGAAAACCATACCTTTTTAAGAGCACAGACTTTTAAAACTTTTTCGTATTTTTCTTTTTCATATTCCTTGTCAAACAGTATATTACTTCTTACTGTACCAGAAAACACCCAAGGCTGCTGAGAAACATAGGCAATTCTTCCAGTAACATTTATCAAACCTTTGTCTTTAGGTAGCTCACCAAGCACAGCACTTAAGAGCGAAGACTGGAAAAGATTAAATAAAAAATAAAAATTGAAAAGTTTGATTGCATTAAAGACATCGCAGAGACTCAGCAGTGTTTCCTGGCACTCAGACTACTGCTAACAGTAGAAAAGCACTAGTAGCCTTCACATGCCATCTAGGAGCAACATACAAGGAACTCTAACTCTGAACCATCTCCTCCCCACCCCCAGAAGGACATCTGCCTTTCTTGAATGCCAGTGTCTTGAGGTGAAGTGTGTTATTATACACAGAAAGGAACTGTACATTTTCAAGTTTCTAGTCACATTTAACAGACTCAAAAAAACCCCACAGAATGGAATAAACATTAAGACTTACTTTGCCAGCTCCTACAGGACCAATCACAGCCAATAATTCCCCTCGTCTGACAGTAAATGAAAGTTGTTGAAGTGCTGGGCTTTCTGAACTCTATGGATTTGAGAAAAAGTTAGGCTTCCTCAGTAATGAAATACGCACCATCAAAACAACTCTTTAGAAACAGAAAACAATGCACATAAATCACTAAATTAGCAACCCATACACCCACCATATTTTCAGGCATACAGTTTGCCTCTTCAGTAATTCACAAACACTTCTGAAAGACCCTGATCCTTCACCACAAACAAGTAACACAGATAAAACAGTGTTCAAGGAACCCAAAGGCAGCAGAAGCCATGCTTCCTCAAAGCCCACGCATCCTCGCTGCAGCTCAGCACAAGGCTGGGGCGGCAGCCTCGGAAACAGGAGCTCTCTGCTAGCCATGGCACCGGCATTCACAGCCCCAGCACGGCATGCCCAGCAACTCCGAGTAGCCGGACAAATGCTGGAAAAAGGGAGGGTTAAAGCACTCTCAGAGCCCCAGGAAAGCCAGGTCTGTGTTTGCTCTAGTCAAGGCTCTATCTAAAGTGAAAACAGAAAAATGCCATTTGATTTTACACAACTTCATCTTGAATATTGTGGATTCTCAGACTTTTCACAAAGTGGGCTATTTGTGTGAAAATACACTACCCTCGTATTGTTTGTTTAATATTCCTTTTCAGTATGCCTAGCCTTTATGTTACGCTACTGATAAGAGCTTATTTCCCAACATATTTTGCACCTCTCCTATCAAGGTTGTAAAAATGCCTGTTTCCTGTGAAAAGAAAGGATGCTCACGTCTTTAATAGCTATGCTAAACCGCAATTCCTAAGGGCCTGGTGCAGCTCCTTCTCATTAAAGCAGAACACCCTTGTAAAAGGATCTGCCTTTACATGCATCTTAGACCACACTAAGCATGACTGACACTAAAATGCAAACAGGAAAATACATGCTTTTTAAAAAAAAAAAAAAAAAGAAAGAAAAAAGAAAAGTATTTCTGTTAAAGGACCAAACAAAAACCCAGCCTTAAGCTTCGAGAAAAAAGGGCAAGGTGAAGAATACCTAGTGTATCTCTTAACAGCTTACAGACTGCTTAAAATCTCCAGCCATCCTTTGAAGCTCAAGAGGCTGAAGACGCCACCACCTAACCCCGCACGAAAGGTGCCGCATGACCAAGTTCTGGGACTGCGAAAAGGGGAAGCTTGCGACTCATTTCAAATTATCTGGGAGAGACACGGGTACAGTATCCATCCACACCCATGACAGCTGGGAGAACCAGGCTAGCATACACATATCCACTCACGTCAGGAGAAACAGTCAGGTAGGCAGCATCGTACCCAGAGCTCAAAGCTGCACGTCCCCCATCACAGCTCCCACCTCGCTCAAGCACCGCAGGGTTCACACGAAATCAGTCACGCTATGAAAACCCAAACTTTTCCGCATCGTGCCAGCTCTGCAAAACTACTTTTGTTGCTATTATTAATTTCCACAAGGTGGCATCAACGGGGTTTTTTTTTCCTTTTCTCCACCCCCCTTCCCAATCAGCACTTTACCCTGAATTTGATTTCCCGGTCCAGAGTACACAGTTCAGGTGCTCAGCTAGTGCTAAGGTCAGAGGAACTCTACCAACTTATGGCACCCAAGGCTTTTTTGTTGTTGTTGTTAATGCAAAGTTTGTAGGAAGAGAAAATATATCTTATCAAACCCATTAGTCTATACAGAAAGAGTAAATAAGCTTTCACACACATAGGCCCTTCTTCAGACCTCTTGAGGTTGTTCTTCTGTATTCACAAAGGTGCAAAGATATTTCCTCCCACATTCAGTTTTTTTTAAAAATATATCATAAGAGCCTAAAAACATTACAGAAAAATTCAAAAAAGTTTTTAAACTATTACCCAATTATTATGTATTAAAGCGGTATTGTAAGATATCACAGACCCTACACAAAGGTAGTAATGCAAGCAAACAGCATGGCCACAAACACCTAGGGGCATGGTATTTTAGCAAAATAGCATTCCTTATAATTAAAGACAATTTGTCCTGAATTCATCACACCTATTTTGAGGGACTAAACTGAGGCACTTAAATTAGAGCACAGACTAGTATTACAGCTAAGTTCATCTGACAGCTCCCCTGTGCCCTGTCAACTATACATCTTTCCCTTCCCTTCTGCCATTTGTTCTTGCCTAACCTCGCAGACGGGTTGTTCATCCGGACTAAACTATCAGAAAACAATTCACATTAAAATTCATTTTCTACTGCTTTACTCCTCTGAACTGGTTCACCACAGGATCGTACATACAAGCATTTACACCAGCACAGGGGAGGGAACAGAGACGGAGAGTGTGAGGGCAGAAGGACAGAAGACTGATCCCTTCACGGGCAGCAACTTCTTAGGTGAGCTTAGGCAGACCTTACACACCGTACGGTCAAGAGAAAGAGGCAATTCATCCCATCTAATGGATACAGAGATCATATATTGCACAGAAGTACTACACCACTTAGGCTCCTCACTTAAGTGACTTAAATTACAAGGGATAAATTTGGCCTCTGTTCAAATGCTTGAATTTTAAATCTAAAGTTGCTCAGTTGAGCAGACAGACTGTTCTGTAAACTCAAGGCACATCAGTAAAAACTGTACTGAAGAAACCCTAGTTCCATGCTGGTATCAGACTAGCCTGTGGGACTCAAGATAATACTCGCCTTAGTAAAACAAGAGTGTGACCATGAATTAATTGGTTTTGTTTATTTTGATAAACTGTAATACACCATGTTAGGTTGTTTTCCTAAAAGCCTAGCTAATAATCCCTTTTTTACTTCCAGTAATTTTGGATTTGTGGGTTGTTGGGGTTTTTTAGTATCTCTTTTGGCTCACAATCTTAAAAAATAAAAAAAGTTATCATCTAGCTGTACAGTGTCTGTACAGAGATCCAAAGAGTCTTGAGAAACCTAGTCAGGGTAGCAAGCTAAGTTGGATAGCATTTCCTTTTATAACACCTCTCTCTCAGAACTCAACTCTTCAGCGAGCAACTCTATAAAATTATTTTGCACCACTGTAAGAATATATAAGAGAAAGTTTCTCAGCAGCTCTTAATAGTTCTGGGAGAACTATTCTTCTCCCATGCACACTGCAATTAAATACCAAAATGAAAATTATATTAAGAGTTTTGTGGGTGGTTTGTTGGTGGTTGGTTTGTTTTTTGGGTTTTTTTAAATCAAAAGGAAACCAGTAATTCCAGTCATGCTGCCCTGCTTTATGCAATATAAACAACTCATAAAAAAAAAAAAAAGGCGTTTTATGGGCATATTATGCAACCATTTCCTATAAATTGTTAACAGTGGTACCAACGTGGTTTGGGAAGAAAACAAAGACTAAGAAATACATTCCATTTTGCATTAGAATGTATTAACCATTAAGTTTTTCACATCAATTAATTTTTAAAAAATTGTTCAATTTATGAAGAAAGATTTATGTCACAGATACAACTCTGAAAAACTAAAGCACAGTAATATAGCATGCTTCTTTTGTAGCTAAGTAGTAATAGTAGTAGGTAGATCCTCACATATGTTTTCACACTTTATCTTCTTGGGACCCAGCACATGTAGGGGAAGAGGGTATATAAAGGGAAATACATAACTTGTCTTATTTGCATCACATTTATATGCAAAATTCACTTTAGAGCTTCCAGCATTTCTTATGGAGACTGAAGCTTCCCTTGTGCAAGGATACTGGCAGCTCGTAATAGCTCCAACAACTCATCACAAATTGCTGCTTACCATAGCAACTGCAGTTTTAAAACAGAAACTACAGTCAATCTTTGCCTTTCTTACAGAAAAGGATACATAACATACCCGTGTAATGCCCCTTTTCCTAGTCTTTTTGGTGGTTTTTGTGCATTTTAAGCAGAGAACAATTTGTAGCTGAACAGTCTCAATTAAAATACACAGAGTTACAAATACGTGCAGACTAGTCTCTAAAGCTTTCAAATCTTTTATGAGAAGTAGAATATTGTACTGGTTCTAGACTAATGGACTGATCAGCATTCGTATCACAGAAAAAAAACCCAAAAACATGCACTAAGGCACGCCTCACTGTGCTGTCTGTCCGTAATTCCAATTTAAGTATCTCAGCTACAATACAGTGCTATTTAATAACAAGAGAAATTTTCACACAGAAACACACAGATTTCCATTTAATATAATATTTAGGAATAGCTACTTTGAAGATTGTATTGGGTTTCTGTGGCGGGGTTTTGGTAGCGGAGGAGGGGCTGCAGGGCCAGCTCCTGTGAGAAGCTGCTCGAAGCTTCCCTGGCTCCAAGTCGGACCCACTGCTGGCCAAGAAAGGGATTCTCATACACAGAAGATGGAATACAAAACATCAGCACACTATACATAGACATACTGCTTTTTAGACTTAAAATACCTGCAGTGCCAACACACTTTACGTTTAGTAGAAGTAAATTTACCTTATCCCAATAGCAAGTCAAATCCTGAACATGAAGAACGACATTCTCATTATTACCATGTAGTTGTGGCTTGAAGGGTGAGATCTCATCAAGTATCAGAAAGTTCTGCAACAGAAGAAAAGCACAGGATATTACCTAACGTGAGACTGAGAATGGGAAGGGAACCCAAGGACATGTTTTTGGAAGCAGCATACAGAACATTAATTGGGGGGGGACAGGGGATGACACCAACCAAAAACTGATCAAGGAATTACATTTCCAAAGCAATGTGCAACTCCTTCAGCAGTGTACCTCTAACTAGCTAACTGTCCCCCGCAAAAAAACCCAAAAGTGCGGATTTAATAGCATAAAAGTCCTACAGGACTCTAACAACCACCTGCTCAATAAAACAGAATTCCTGAAGCAAATGGACCTTAAGAACACACCCTGTCTTCTCCTTGAAACACTGACAAATCTTACGATTATTTGACTCCCTCTACCCATGCAGAAGAAGTGAAACCCTCCATACAACACCTTATCATTCCACTGCTTTGATGGTAAAGGCTTACGTTGTTTTGCTCACAGTCACACTTCTAGCACACCTTGCCTGATGCTAAATTATAAATAGCTCAAACACATTTAGAAAGGAAAGGGGCAAATTCTAGAGAAAACTTTCAAGGATAACAGTTACCACAATTTTAAGACAAAACCAGAAAAATTCTATCATGCTTTGAATCACAGAGCATAAAGACCTTAAATAGGCTCTAGCAGACAGAGAAAAGAAGGAAGGTCTTGATCTTAGAAGCCAAAACTAGTTACCAAGTACTGAGCTAATAGTTTGCAGACATGAGCTAGCTGCTGAAGACTTACAGAAGTCAGTAAATAAGCAGAAGCAGGAGGAGGATGCCAGGAGCCATGGGAGGGCAGGAAGAGTCCTGCTAGGTGTTAAGTGGCTCAGAGGTACTGCTCAAACTCCAGCTGGCGGGTATCATTTCAGAGAGCAGTGAGAAGTCAAGTGTCTTAATGCAGCAGTCTGCAAACTCCATGCACATGCACATACACCTCCACCACAAGGCAAAACTGCACAGCCACACGTGCCTGAGCTCTGCGGCCAGGTGAGTATTGCTGAGCACTGTTTCAGACAGGCAGGGCCAAACCAGCACATGTGCAAAAGAGAACTCAGGATAAGAGAGTGGTAAGCAGGGAAAGAAACTCCAGATACAGCATAAGTCAGCACTGGGGTGTGTGGCTTGAGAAAAGACCTCAGAAGTGTGATTTGGATTTAGATGATGGCTGAAATACCACAGCAGTTTTAAGCAAGGAATCGGTCTCTCATTTTTTCTGCATTTACCAGGAATGTCTTTTAGGGCAGTAGCATTCATCCCAGGTATAAATCCTGGCTAGCCATTTAACTAAAAAATGTTACAGTATCACATATGGAAGATTTTAAACAAAACTAGTACAAATGAAGAAAAAAGTTATATGGTTAACACCATGAATTTTAAACAGTGTGGGGAAAAAATCAACACTAGAAATAAAAATTAGGTTCTACAAAATCTAACAGAAAGCACCTTCTTAAAAAAAAAAAAAAAGCCAAACCAAAAAAAAACTCCACAAAAAAATATGTTCAGTTTTGCCCAAATATAGCTAGCCATCATCCTAATCATTTTTTCTGTCTTTCCTACTGTCTTCTCCTAATTCCTTTACACTTATTTACATTTCAGTAACACGTCTTTGGTCAGGCAACATCTTGTCATTCAGTAGCAAAACGTCCAACCCTGAAACAGTTTGGGAAATGGAAGCTAAAAAGTTGGTGACGGCAAACAGGATGCTATGGATTCATTAGGACAATTCTTTGCCCAGTGAACCTTGGTTCTGGAGCTGGTTTCCAAAAACCACCCTTAAGGAATCGTAAGTGCAAGGGAGTTGGAGCCAGCTGTCAGAAGCAAAATCATATGACCACTAGGATGTGCTGGAAACAGAGACAAGAGGAAAAAAAAAAAAAAAAGGAACAGATCATCACTGCCTCTGCTCAAGTGCCCCTCAATTCCTAAGGCATCTTTTTCAGCCATCCGTGTCAACCTGCACAGCTTGAAATATCCCTTGAAAGAGCACTGCCCTGCAGCTCAACACAGGGTATACTAAAGTACAGAAAAGACAGTGTGCAACATCCAGTATCCCAAGCACTTCTCTTCCCTCCCACAGTTTAGTTTAAGCAGTAATAGTAAGTGTTAGTGCCTACAAAATATTGCTGTAGTCATGATTTTCACACATTAACCTTTTCTCACTCCATTCGCATCAAATTCCACAAAATGCTTCTTTAAAGTGCAAAGATTACTTGTTTAATACGTAGGTTTTTGTGCGGGCTTAGTACAGTTAGCAAATTTATCAACAAAAAACCTCATTTATTATATTCAAATACATAGAAAAGAAAATAGGAGATTTTTAGCTACTTTCATCAACAAATGGCGTACTGACGCTATGCAAAGCAGTATGATTACATTTGAAGTCTTTATTTTCCCTACTCTAGATTAGATTAACCAGGTTTTTTTTGCAAAATTAAGTTCTAAAACAGCTGGCATGCTTTAATTCTGTATTTCAATAACCTGACAATTTGGGACTTTTAAAGTTTTAAATTAAAAATGCATTTTGCACTTAAGTCTGTCGCTCTTGCAGTTTATGCTAAAGTACTGGTACATAGAACAAATGTGACTATTTTATTCACAACACACACTTAACACAGCAAACCAAACAAAATAAAGTCCATCTGCCAAAACTAGCAGCATTACTGATGTTCATCCTTACTGAATTTGAGTCTTCAGCCACAAGACACCAGCTACAGCTCACACCTGTCCCCCATAGCTGACAGGGTAGTGCAGTGCACATGGAATATGAATATGAATCCTACAGCTCCCATCTGCCTGCTTTGTCCTCCAACTCTCAATTCCAACATAACTGCATACCTGTACGCATGTCTACAGGACCTCTTTGCAGATACACTTTTCTCCTACATTTCAGCCCGCCCTATGGTGCATGTCATGTTTTTGCACATGCATACACAGCAACATGTTCAGTTTTCAAAATAGGTTGGTTACTTCATTAAAAATCCCAAA
Organism: Aquila spilogaster; assembly: GCA_024606505.1. Classification (NCBI taxonomy): domain Eukaryota; kingdom Metazoa; phylum Chordata; class Aves; order Accipitriformes; family Accipitridae; genus Aquila; species Aquila spilogaster. The sequence goes on along the minus strand of JANHGO010000033.1, from coordinate 8,375,952 downwards.
CTGCAAAACTAAATTACGGCTGCTTTTGTTGGTGACATTAAAACAATGTTAGAATAAGAGAAGAAATCCATATACCATTCAAATCAATAACCATACCTTGATTCGTCGTATGCTAACCACTGCCTCGGATACTCTCTCAACAGCCGAAGGGAAGAACAGAGTTACTGTCAGTCTTACTGCACCATACAGGGACACTGCAACAAACACCCGACTTGCAGAGATAACATTGCCAAGCAGTACATATGCCATGAAAGTCATGAACACTGTTATTTTGCTTGCCACAAAAAATGAGGCTAAGTTCAGTCCTCGAAGGTAGGAGCTTTTCATAACCATGGCAATCTCCTTCCTAAAAATGCAAAATATAAACAATCACATCAATCTCTCTCATTACAATTGCCCTCAACAATAGGATGAGGGAAACCCACTCTCAGGATTTTACTTTCATATACTTTCTCCTCCTCTTGCACCACCCCAACTCATACGTAAAGAACTGTAAAGAAAGTATGTTATATGGTAAATAACAAAACAGAATTTAAAAGGTTTAGAAATTGAGTGCAGAAAATTACTATATTTAATATCTTAGTAGCTATAGAAAATAGTTATTTTTCAGTGACAGAAAACCAAAATACCCTTTTTTTCTGCTTTGGTCAAACTAGTATTTGAATTCAGATTCTAATCTGCTTCAAATCTTTCTGGGTTGTGTACAACAGCAAAGAGGAAAAAACCTCTGTATAAAGGCCAAGCACCCACAAACTCCTTATCCTTCCAATATCAAAATCCAGTAGAGTATCAGGAGTTTTGTGACTGAAAGATCAACACATACTCTGCAGTTGAAAAAACAGGGCAACTTCCAAAAGATCAAGAGTTCACCCATGGCCCAAGTATCTGCCTTTATTCAGCTGTTGCTCCTCAAGCTGGATCACAGGATTTGCAGTATTTCCTTTGATGTCAGTGTAAATCCTTCCTGATTTGGACCCTGCTCCTGGCTTCTTTTGCTCCAGGAATTTTGATTCATAATTCAGCAAATACTGATCTGTGAGGCCAATTGTTCTGCCAGCCATTACGCGAGCTAAATAGTGATTGAAGTACTGCACAGACACATAAGTCTCCCTCCAGCAGCTGAAAAGCTGCTGATGCGTAATGTTCTCAATTTCCACTTCAGTTAAATTTCAGTTTCCACTTCTAAATGACTCATCAAGTCCAATCCTCAAAATGTTACTGCACTATCTACAATGTGGATGCCATCAGGCTTAACTTCTTATTAAAATAATCATTTATCAAGAGAGCCATAACAACTTACTCCTTCCCCATATATTCTAATTTTATCTGCTTGAAATACTACAGAATATAAAATCCTGAAACAATTCCTAATTTTTCTTCCCAAATATTCTGGCATTTCTCAGGGAAAATCTTGATCATTTTGATTACCTTGCACTTGGAACTATATACTAAGATTAGAAACTCAAGTTATGATTAAACAATTTGAAGTAAATTAAGTCCTCACTTAACAGAGAGACAGATGCAAGATGCGCTACTGGAAAACTAGTTAAGCAACTTTCCCACTATACTTGCCAAATTGGCTGAATTGACAGACTTTCAAAGACTCATTTTTTTCAGCTTAAGGGCTCACAATCTCTGATCTCCTCCAGAGTACAGTGAAAGAACATTTGTATGTAAACTATTTGAATTGGGTCTAATTCAATTACTTCTACAATCCTGGATGAAACTCTTTTCCCACCCTCTAATAATCCATGATAATCCTGTCACTATCTGTGGATAATCAGCAAGTTCTTTGTTCTACTCTCCATAAATATCAGATAAATTACAGCCTAACCACAGGCTGTACATAATATACTACACTGTCTTAAGGCATGGAGTTATATTAAAGGAAACTAATAAGGACAGCCACAGGAAAAAAGAGCAACGGAGGAGTTCAGCTGTCGTCTTAGCAACTGTCAAGGGCCACTGTGGAAATAGTGGGCAATAAATCACCTGGCTGAACTGAACACTTTTAACTACAGTTTTCCACAGTGCAGTTAAAGAAAGAGGGCTCAAGATGTGTTTTGGAGGAGCTTATTTCTCTCCATCATTAAAAAGGAAGCCTCTAATCCTAATGAGGTGTTGAACTTGGAAATCTAAAGTTTAGTGATATGAATACATCCACTGAGGAAGCTTTCAATAAAGAAATATCCTCTCTGACTCCGTGCAAGAGAGCAAAGCTTTCAATCAATCAAGATCATTCAATCAGCACAGGATCCTATAATCTGAAGGAGGAAAGGATTACGTGCATGGGAAGAAATGTCTCAGGGAATATTAGCAAGTTTGCAAGCCTGCACATGGATGTAAAGGAAAAAAAATCCTTTAAAAAAAAAATGAATTCCAAATAAAACAAATGTAAAAAATAATTTAAAAAAAAATCAGAGAATCTACAGGACGATAACAACCTTCTCACATGCTGGAGAGGAACGTAACATGAAAATTAAGTGATGAGAAATATGCACCTGAACTCCTACAGTCTTTCTTCAGCACTGAATGCTCTTACACTGTCAAGTAAAAGCACAAATATTGATTGAAAATCAAATTTATTAATAAGTTTTAATCAGATGCTGACAGACCTCTGAAATGAAATGTCTTAGGATACCAAACTCAGCTGGCCTTGCCAATTGAACAACTACGGAGTTTCTGAGCTGCTGTCTTTCTCCCCTCCACCCTTCCCGGATGGCTTGAGCAATACTTCAAAACGCAGAAAGGGAAGCAGAGTACTACCTGAGGATGCTATCATTTAGGACAGAAAAGGCAGATTCCATATATTTCTCAGAAGGGGAATGTCTGCTTATTGGTTCCTCACAGAACTGTGAAGATTAAATTGTTCCAATTACAACTACTACAGTTTATTAGCTGCTGTTTTTAAACACAACCATAAAAGAAAAGCATTAAAAAAAACCCAGAATTTATCAATATCAAAGGGTGTTTTTTTTTTTATTTTCTGTCCCCTTAGGATATATTCCTTCACTCTTGCTATGGGAAGTTTAAAAAAAAAAAAAGCCAAAAGAAGGTGAAGTAAACTGCACTTTAAAGCACAAAATAATGCACTTATTGAAATGTAAAATAATGGAAACATATAGATCGTATACCAAGCTGTATCTTTCCAGGATTACCTTCTTAAACCATTCACAAGTTCCGCAAATGATTTTTCCCAAGCATACATCTTTATTATCTTCATACCACTTATGACTTCATTCATGGTCCTAATCCTGACATCTGTTAAGGCAGCTGTCTTGCTTCTGTAAACAGCACAAAGTAAAAATTCTCAGAATCTCAAAAGAAGAGAGACTATTTACGATTGCATAACATACTCATATTAATGAAGTTTTTACTTTTACTTGTAAAGAGGATTCGTATAATTGTAATTGCATTAAAGGGTCTTCCTAAAACAATATCTTAAGGCTGACATACAGCAGACAGACTTGGTATGTCTGTATTCCTGGTACTCCCTATTCTCAGGGAACTGAGTTGATTCAATGTTCAGAATTGTACGTCAGCTTGCGCAAACACATGGTATTTCTTAAACAACATACTTGTATACAAAAAAAAACCCTCAAATAAAAAAATTTACAAATATTAAATTTAGAACTAAACAAAAATCAGAAAATTACTTTTAGAAATTGTTTTGAAATGCCAAAATAACAACCCTTCTCATAAGGCTCTTTTGAGGTTGTTAAAGAAACTGGCCTCCATTTGTGTCTTTTTAAGATTAACTCTAGTTGAAGCAAAGATTACTTAATAGCAGTACATGAGCAGTAGTTTAAGAGAGCTAATCTAGATATGGTTATGTTTAATAAATAAATATTATTTAAGCATTAATTGTAATTAACACTAAAGTAAATATATCTATTTTAGTCCCACATTATGTTTGCACTGATGAACAAACTGTAAAATACATATAATTAAATAATAAAGTCACAGTTTGAATTAGGAAAAAAGCATAGAAAGTTAGAAGCCACGTAATCAATGCATAAACCATGCTAATAAAGCCTACTACAATTCTGAATAGTGAGCTATGGTAGGCCTTATTTTGATAAAACATACCTCTTCTTGCTAAATTACTTATTTTTGTACATACCAATGAAAGTTAAGATTCAGAGATCATTTTTAAAAACAAACAAACAAAAAACCTCTTTAGAAAGGGTGGCTGGGTTTTGTCAGCTTAACCTGCCCCCTGTAAGATTTCTCTGATGCTCTGGAAGAAATAGACATGTTTAAAGCACTTAAGTAGAAAGAATTTCAGGCACCTGCTCGTCATTTCAAAAAAACTTCTCAGCACCAGTGTTCCATAAACACTGGGATGGCTAAAGCAGCTTATTAAGAAATATTTATACAAGAAAACTGACAAGGAAATGTAGGAACTTGGCCCTAATACAATCAAGGCTTCTTATTAAGACTAAGGAAGATAGCTTAGCCTAAACCAACCATACTGACATGGAATGAGATTATCTTTGCTAAGTCCTCTTTTTCAAAAACAAACAGTAAAAGACAAACAATTCCTCAAAGAATGCAAGAGCTCATCCTTTCTTCCCCATACACACACCACCACTACAAAAGGCAAAATTTAGCAAGCAACAAACAACAATTCTCACCTGCAATCTTTTGAAACGGTCACCTTTCAGACCTAACTTCCAGGCTTGGTCTCCAGATAACAGAAGGTTGGAAATGACTCAAAGTAATAAACTTAACAGAGGTTTCTTTTTTAAATGGTGTGAATCAAAAAGGCTATAGTTCTCACAAACCAATTTTTCAGTTTTCCCAGTGAAATGTTATCATAGTAACGATCCTCTTTCAAATTGCTTTAAAATGTTCAAGTGAGTGTTTGTTTGGGGGTATTTTTCTTTGTTTTTTTTAAGTTACACTCCTCTACATTGCAAAAAGCGTATTTTGTACATGCATACATACCAGAAGCCACAGTCTCAGAAATATTATATAACGGTTTAAAGTACACAGACTTCCAGCGCACTGATGGCAATTTACAGCAGAGGAAGACGCGTCCCCAGTTTTAAAAATATTAAGTTCAGAGTACATGCAGATCAGGATGACTGGGAAATACATGCTCACATAGCATGCTTAAGAGCACAATAAGAAAGGACCCGAAAATTCTTCAAGTGTCTGAGAAGTCCCCTCTATGATACTAAAAAACATTCTAAATTAAGCAAGCTGCAGAATTCCTTTTTGCTGTCATGAGGCATATTTGGTAGGTTTTAATCATGTCTAAAACAACAGTTCCACATAGTAATTTTCTTAAAAAAAATTAAAAGGACTTTAAATGAAAGTATTACGGTTGCATGGCTAAGCTGTGAAAGGGTTGAGCTCTTGTGAATAAATATATATGAAATGGTCTTCAGTCCAATAATTGAACTATTTCTCAAATAATATATCAGGTCATGTGTATTTTGTAACACTTCTAGTACTTTTGCAGGTAAAAGCAATACTGCATAATACAGTGTATACCATTCCATAGGATACTGAGTCCGTTTCTGCAAACTCCTACAGCACTGACACTAATGCCTGCATCGTAAACTGGTGTGCATGTATGCGTTTACAAGACTGGGTCAGAAGTACAATGCTGAATAATAGCACAAATTAGCTGCCACACTGAGCGTGCCTGGATTTTCGCAAAAGCTTTAATCCTTAAATTACTTCTTCATAGGCTGATTTCCTTAAATCCATGCAGATTCCCAGCAATTGCCATGAGAACACACTCATCATTACAGAGCTGGAATCCATTCCAGTTTTTCCATTAACTCCTCCTGTTCACTGCAGATTTCTATTCACAAATACAAAGATCCGTGCACACATAGACAAGCTGAAGTTTTTCTGGTCAACAAATTCTTTCCCTTGCACTGCATCCAAAGAAGTGGCTGTTAATGAATGGGGAAAAAACCCAAACAACATTACATTGCCACTGATTTAACTTTTAAAATACATACCTTCAAGAAGGGATTTTTGTCACCTTGTTGTCTGACCCTGGACAAGTCCCTTAATCTCTTTGTGCCTCAGTTTCCCATCTGTAAAATGGGGATAATAATGCTTACCACCATGGATAAGGCACCAGTTAAGTGCTAAGTATTTTAACTACTGACTCAAAGCTCAAAACCTCAGAAACTTAAAACTCAAAAAACCCAACAGTGAAGTAGCTTGATACTTATGCATGCATATTACACATGCAGTGAAAATGCACATGTAAGAATATATTGGAAGTGTTCTACAAACAGGTTTTATCATAAAAAACCTAAGAAATTGACAGAGAACACCGAATGGATCATGGCTCATTATTTGAGAAACAGCACATAAGCATAATAACTGAAGACTATCACAGTTGTTACAAATAGAAGGAAGTCTATGAGTTGGTCTCATTTTGTAATTCTCAGCTCTCTCTTCATACCTAGCCATGCAATGGCAATGCCAGTCTCAATACCTCTGGAAAACTTGTCTTAAAATACAACTTGAAAACAACAGTAACTCACTAAAAGAAGTTTTACCTATCCAAAGAGCTAGAAGGAACCCATTCACCCTGAACACAAATGCAACAAAGATGCATTAACACTACTAAGCGTATGCATACACAGTAAAGGAATGCAAAAATATTCCCATTTAGATGCAAAAGACATTTATAAACTCATGATGTAACTACAGCATGATTAATTACACAAGAAAAAGAAAGTTAGGAACTGAGAACATTGAAGATAATTCAATATTCCCACTTGAGGCAAGTTTTTTTTTTTAGGAAGAAGTCACAGAAAAACAAATTAAACTTGTCTGATAATGGAAAATTACTGCAAACTCATTTTATATCTCCACAGCCTATAACCTTACAGTTAGAAACCTCATAGCTGGCATCAAAACCACCATCACAGTTTTTTTATTCCTTTCTCAGTTCCTTCCCCTTTTTCCTCTCTGCACCTTTGCCTTGGAGGAGAGCAAGATCTTTGAACACAAAACCTTCAGAGCTTTCTTCTGCAACTCCTGTATCACCCCAGTAAGTCAAACTTACAGCAGGACTGACAGTATTGCCTTTGTAGTAACCACTCCCTAAGCATCAATGCAGGAAGGCAAAGCTCAAGGATTTACACAATTCTATGCCAAGATCTACAGCAAGTTAGCTACAGAAGTAGCCCAACTCTTAATATACTGGACAGCTAATGAGTTGCAGATGTTTTCAGCACGTCTGGAAGACAGACCGCTTCAAGTCCCTAAACAGGAATTCAGAAATCTCACATTAGCAACTATGAAAAACATCGGCAAAGAAAAAAGACAATGCAAAAAACCTCAACAGACAGAAGCTGATCTCAGAACAGTACTCCACCTCCATCCAGTATGCACATTTTAAAACCCAGGACAGAAATACATACAATCCAACACCTGCGACCTTACCTTAGGGAAGAAAAAAGCCTCCCAATGCAGGTCTGGACGGGAAGAAGAATAATCAGAACTGCCATTCCTGCAAGACATGATGGGCCTATCTCCATCCAGAGAAGTACTGTTACTGCTACAGCTTGAATTGGTCCAGCCCACAAGAAGTGCAAGAAAATTGTTACCTAGGCAAATAGTTAAGAAACAAAAATTAGCTTTTGGTCTTAGCTAAAAAATTAAACCCCAGTAACACAAAGTTGAGGAAACACCTTTGCCTGCAGCAGGTACTGAGGCATCCAGTGAGAATTCTGCACCAGATTCCGAGACCTAAATGTACATGGAGGTGCCTAACCTCCAGAAGGTAAGCAAATTACCACACTGACTTCATTTTATCTTCATGCACCAACATTTCTCTGAGCTTAAGAAAACAGCAGGAAAATATTTAAGGGGGGAAAAAAGTATATGTTTTCCTCCCATACTCTAAGAAAATATTTTGCTTCCTATGATGTTCAAGAAAACAAGTAGAAGAAATGTTCACAAGAAACAGTTAATCACCAGTTGTAAACAAAAACTTCTTAACTCAAACCCCACAATTTCTTCAGCCCCTTGGGAAAGATGGGTAATACTTCTTACCTGATCAAATTTGTTCACATCATTTGACAGAAGATTCACTATTTGACCAGTGGTAGTTTTTGCCATAGCTACGTTACTGAGACGAAGTGCCTAAAAAAGTCAGAACGGTCTCAAATTGTCACAGCTTATAGAGCATAGTACACCTATACACAGAAGACTCAATACACAAATACAATACCAGGGCAAAAGCTGAAGGCACATCCCAGCTTTTGCCTGAGAACATCTGGGCATAGTTCAAGAGCCTTAGATAACATGTGGGTTAGGTTAAATATTCTGAAGAACGTCCTGAAGAAGAGTATAAAAAAAATCTAGGGAAGGACTGCAAGAGCAAAAGTGACATAACTATCTTCATGTTTAAAGTGATTAAAAACAGGAAAATACCAACAGAACAACTTATTAAAACTAAACGAAAGAGCCTGTAATTTTTCATTTGCATTGCGCTTCCCCACATTATGAGCATCTGTTCAAAACGGGAACAGAAAACTCTACCTGAAGACAAAATTAAAATCAGGAAAATGTTTGGCCAATTGAAAGAATTCTGTTTTGAATGAGATTCCTCACAGAAGACAAAAACCCCAAGTTATTCATCTTACACTATCAGTTCTTGCTAACACTGCAAACTGTGCTTTCTGTCTTTACAAATCAGAGTTAATATCCCTTTTACAAATTAATATTTCCCTTGTTAATAACTCTTGTAAAATCATAAGATTTCTGAATTATATTAAATGAAGTTTAGCACATGTTATGAAAAGCAACAAGAGTAAATATCAAACATTTTTATAGGTTAATAAGTAAGTTAATCAGTAGAAGATAGTGATTATAAAATGCCCCCCCAAAAATCACGTCTGGAAATATGCAGTCTGAACATTAGTGCAAAGATCCAAACTGAAATAGCTCAAAGATGTGGATAACAGACCCTGCTTCCTTCTACACCTGCTAGAAAGAAAACAGTTTTGCAGCACAAGTAAAAAAAAAACCATACAACACACGTTACACGTTTTCCTGTAACGGGAGTAGTTCACTCCTCAAAAACACTTCACATTTTTAGATGGTCCACATCTACTTCTCCCCACACAAACAATATCCTGTTATTAGGATTCCTTTTGGATCAATAATCTAACCTGAAAAGCACTAATTGTTTCAAAAATATTGTTCCAGGATTTTAAATCAGGTGCAAGAACATGAGACATCAAAGTACTATTCAAAGTATCACTTCAAACAAAGCGCCTTGCACCTCACTGTTGGGTTACTAAGGTATTAATCACAGAGAGAATCCCAACCCTAACTTCATTGAAACCAGCAGGCAGAAACATTTAAAACTCCACTAAGAAATTCCTCTGATATTCCAATACTAAGTCTAGGATACTAGGTATATGAGAGACAAAATTTAAATATTTGAGAAAATCATTGCTTCATTCCCTGTCTTAAGCCATTTGTCTCTCAGACACTTGAAATTCCCCATGAAGCTGCCTGCAGGTAATGCAGCCACAGCACACCCACGTTTCTATCACGTCTACTCCACACCACAGATCAAGGTTGATAAGCTCCTAGAAAAGCTGTTAGATATCCATAGACCATAATAATAGGAGTTCAAGTGATGCGTGTTTGAAGAAGCTGCCCAGCAGGCTGTGTTTACAGCTACTTACTCCTTTAGGACACAGACATATCTGCTATTTGAGGTCCACCTGAGCCACCCAGGAGAACGCTGCACTGGTGTTTTGCTAGTAGCCCATGGCCTGGGTCTGTCTTGGATCTGCCACCTGAGTCACCTTTCTGATCTCTTCCTAGCTATTTCAGACACAGGCAGCGAAAACAGTTCCAAAATGTACTAGTCCATTTTGACCAAGATGGTCTCAGGAGGAATAATGCAAGCATCTGAGCCAGAAGGTGGGTGCTCATCTGTGACTGATTTGTCTTCTCAGGGAAGAGACAGCCACTCCCATTGTCAGTGGCAATGCAATTTTACTCTTTTCTTCCATTCCTGCTTCAAAACTACTTTTGAAGTAGCACTGGGTTTTCTCTCTCTCTTTTTTTTTTTTTTTTTTTTTTAAAGTTAAATAAGCCTGGCTGAATGGACCTGTCTAGACTGCAAGTATACAGAGGGACATGGAAACATTGGACACAAAACAGCAGTTTTACTTATATAACCGATTTCTACCAAAAAGTCCTGTTTTGGTACTTTCTACTACATCCAAAACACAGCACCATATGAGCTGCTGTGAAGAAAATCAACTCTATCCCAGCCAAAGTCAGTACACTGTGGCTTTAAATACTGCAGACCATAACATTTATAAATTCACTCCGAAGGTAAGAAATACTACTGAAGATTAGCTAGAGCCACACACCTTTTTAAAAAGCAATTGTAGTTTGAATTTACATTTTATTTTACATTTTCCAATTATCTGTCTATTTTCAGCATAAAGATCTGCTTGATTTTCTGTCTATAAATTTTCTTTATGGATATATTTGCCAGCAAGCACCCTTCCTCAAGGAAAATAGGTTTTAATTATACAAACTAATGAGAGCAGTTTGTACACTTGATGTCTTAGGTTAAACTTCTTTTTCCCCCCCCCAGATGTAATTGCACAGGCCCAATTTCAATTCTTTAACTATTATTTGCAATCCATACTCTCATCTTAAGTGTTTTAATCTCTCCCTGCCCCAAATAGTTAATTCAAAAGCACATTGAAAAGGGAGAACTGACCATAGAAAGGAATAATATAACTGTTCAGTCAAATAACTCCTGACGCCTTTTTGGCTGCTTTCTGTCTAAACCAACAACTCCACAGCTTAAACTGCTTTAGTTGTTATTCTGAACCTCAAAGAACTTCTAAAAGTTAAGTGTTCAAAAAAAAAAAAAAAAAAAAAAATCAGCCTCCCATAAGTAACCTTTGGTTTTAAAACATGAGATTGTGAGTCATGAGACAGATTCCATTTTCATTTTTGTTACAAGCTTCCTGCGTGCATCACTAATACTTCTTACTGATCACAAAAGATCTTGGAGTTTGAATGCATGGGTTTTGCAAAATGAGATTTTAACTTTCCAGGAAATGAAGAAGGGTCTAAAACTTAAGAATTATGAGCATTTGAAGTTCAGCACTAAGGATGCTCTCTCATCCAACCCATTCATCCTTGCAAATCCAAGTTTTTATTTACTACAGCAATTAACAAACACCGCAGAAGTGCTGGTAAATTAGCATCCAGATTCTTTCAAAAGCCTGTATGAGAATAAAGAGAAAGTATGACCTATCTATAAGCCTCAGATAATGAAGACAAATGATTAGAAAGGTTTATCAATGTTCTGCTGTGACCTCAGCCTTCACCCTCAGGAGACAACATTTATGAGATGAGGAGAGATTAATTTTCCATTTAATCACATCTCTAGAAAAAAGAGTGCACATTACAAACATTTCTTTTCCAAGCTTCTAGGCTAATATCAACACAGCAACAAACAACATTGCTATATACATATTTCATGAATTTCAAACTGTGTTATGATAATCAGTTTAGTAAATTAATACCTTAGAGAGATGTTTATGTACAAGAAAGCAGTGTGCCATGTTAGAGCCGAGTTCCCAGAGGATACTTTCCAAGGTATCAGAAGAGGGAGGAGAATAAATATGTGCATGAAAAGCAATCACCACTTACAACGGGGACATTTTTACTCTCCTCACTTTACTGCTTTGCCCAAAACCTTTGCATGACCTACACCAGTAGTACAAGTGTTTGCCTTAAGTGGATGGTACCTATGTTTAATGGTTAAAATAACATGGATTTCTTTACATTCTAAAGAAACTTTACAGTCTGATCCTTCAATTAAACCACTTTGCTGAGGTAAGAACTGGCAGGTTACTATTCTAGCAGCACTAAAGCTAGAAAGATAGGGCATTTTCCCTTGCAGCATCCCCAGCAGGGACTTCCTGCTTGGAAGCGGAGCCGGGTTCAATGGTTTGGGTATTGCCAACAGCTTCAGAAGAGGGACGCAGACATTTACAATTGGGTTGCTTGCTCCCCAGAGCACAAGGTGGCCAGCATTTCATCCTGGATGTCACTCAACTCCTTCCTATAGGTAATATCCATAACTTCTCTTGTTCACTTTCCATCTGACAGTGGCCTCGGCTCTGTCTGTTGTTGAGGACAGCTATTTCTTGATCAGGACACAAAGACAGCAAAGAAACTACAGCTTATTAAACATACACCCCTTCCCACACTTCATTGGCTTTAATGAAGGACTCCAGCGCTCCCACGGTAAAAGCAGTAATTGATACTAAAAAACGGCTCTACCCTACCCTTAGGATTCAGCTTGATTCTGAACCGCGTCTCCTCTGCCCGTTCCTCTCTTTCTTCCCCCCCCCAGATAAGGGGGATACTAAAGGGACCTGGCTGTGAAGATGCCGAGCATCCCTGCCAGCCTGGAGGGGGCAGCAGCAGTACCGCAGCACCGCTGCCTCTGCCTGAACTAACCTGATGGATGCCCCGAGAGAGGGGGGCAGCCTCTCTGACCCGCAAAGGAGCAACTCACTAGCTCTACAGCACTGCTGGAATAAAATATAAATAAATCCCACCATTAACCGCAACAGGCGGGGAGGAATTGGACAGTGAAGCAATTCCCAGGCAACAGAGAGTGCTGAAGCAGATGCTGACAGCCAAGCATAACGCCCTTCCCCGGGATGAAACCGCAGGGCTGAGTAACTGCCAGCATCCCCTGGGAGCTCTGCCCTTCTCCTGCCGTATGCTGACGGCCTCTTACCGCTCCAGCACACAACCCTTCCACCAGCAACGGGGGGCTCCTCTCCAACAGCACGAGCAGGCGAAAATCAGCAGCTCCTCCTAGGCTTTAGGGCTACTTAATTCACCACCTTCACTAGGAGGACTGAAGCTGTCATTCCGACACCGTATTACTGAAGAGAGGGCAAGAGCACATACTTACATTTAAGGTCTGATACACATTAGCACGCATTACATTTCTACAAACGAGTAACTTCAATGGAATTGCAAGCATGAACAAATAACTGTATTTTTAAACTGCCCTAACGAAATAGTTGTCAAATGCCAGATATACCTGTACACAGGTTTGCTTACCTTCCGATAAATCATGTGACACATAGCTACCCTCAGCTTCATGCCAGCCCGCTGTACATGATAGAAGTATAAGTGGTGCATTATAGCTAGAATAAGCGTGCACACAGACAGAGCAGCTGCGTAGCAATATGCAAAATTCAAAGCTACCTCATCTGAGGAATCATAGTTTTCAAAATAATTAATAATTTTTCCCAAAAATATTGGCTGAATTATTTTGAGGGTTTCCTGAAAGAAAAAGAAGGGGGAAAAAGTATTAACAATTTTATATCATACCATGCTACCCAAGTTTGTAGCCAGGTAAACAAGAGCCAAGTACTGCAGCAAGTCACATCCCGTATTATTTTTGTCTTTTTTCTGCTCTAAAATGTCAAGCCAGTTTTTATCAACATGTAATCCAAAAGAAATAAGTTCCACATTAAAATTTAGATGAATCTTTAAAAAGAACTCTCTCAATTACCAATAAAAAATTTGATGTCATAAAAATTGCATGAATATGCGTTACACTCCCATTTTTAAAGATGACAATGTGTCCTTTACAGCCATATAGCAAAAAAAAACTTTTTCTATTGGGCATCCTACTCATACACAAAATACAGCTAAGCCTTAAAAAGCAAGTCAATGGCTTGTAATGTCTCAAAAATAATGCACCAAAATCAGCTCTCTGTTCCACATCCATAATCCCACAGTTACGACTCAATTTTTCAGTCTCTGCAGGGCTATAGCTCTGTTTTCTGAGAAAGCACATGAACATTAGAGGTTCTCTGAACAGCCCAGCATTAAGTCATCAGTATGTATCACGCAGTCTAAGAGGCCAAGTTTCACATCCCTATTAGCCAAGAAGTGTGTTGTGTGACATTTTACACCACTTACCTCAATCATTGTGAAAATTCCAAAAACTAAATAGGATTTCCAGTAACAAAGAATAATGGCTTTTGTTAAATGTGGCGTTTTTCCTCTCTTTTTTGCTTTTTGCACCTCTTTATCCCAGTACCTGACAAACAAAACACAAACATGCCTGAGGGCAGAAGTAAAATCACAAGGCAATTACCTGGAATAAAATGCTTTCAGCCTTACAGCCAGATTGCCATGATCACTTTTATACAACAGCAACAACAACAACAAAAGTTAACTTTTGTATAACTTTTGTATAACTTTGTATAACTTTTTATACAACAGCATATGTCTTCTCATACACATAAACAAATAGTACTTAGTATTATGGGCCTATTTGCTTCTTGTATGATGACAAACAATTCACCACTGTTGACTACTATCACCTTTGACATATTTGCTGATGAGAAACTAGTTCCTTCATTCTTCTCTCAGTTCAGACAGCCACTCACCTTAGTTAAGAGCCTATTATCATAGGATCTCCTGACTATGGACTAAACTGAGGCAGCACAGAGCGTCTTTATCTTCCTAGAAGCTCTGCACTCCCCCAGAAAGGTTGTGATGCACAACCCTTTTTCATGTCTGTCCCTTTCTTTTTCCACCACATGCTTCGATGAGGACGAGCAGATATGGCACAAGAGCAGAGGGAACTGTCTGCAGCAGTTTTGTCACTTAACACTCCGCACGTCTCTCTGAAGGCAAGGATTACAGCAGCAAAATGGCAAATCTGCCCACAAGTAGGACATAATCTGTTCACATTAAAATCAAAGACAGTAATAACAAGCACGATTTTAACAAGAAAATATCAGAACTTAAGCAGACTTCTTAAAGCATGCTGTTGTCAGACAGGATACTCCCCCTTGCTTCTGGGAGCTAAATATTTTCTGCCAGACCCCCTGACCTTGCTAGTTTAAGGGCTAAAATGAGTCTAAGGCATGAAAGCCAAATTATTTTGCAACAAAGCACACAAGTTTGAAGCATACAGTATGGATAAGAAATTTTTTTATTTTTATTTTTACCCTCTTTTTTTTTTTTTTTTGTCACAAGGATTATAGAGTTATTGTCTAAATGCTTCGGAATCAGAATCGAAACTGCATCGATTCTGTGGGGTTTGCTGGCCCAAAAGAAAAAGCTAATTCCTTAGGTGACTATTTATGAATTATATTCTCTGCTTCTTGGCCAAGTACAATAAAGAATTAAAAACCACTTTTTTTTTATGCTGTATTTTCTACCATTTCCTGACTCATGGAAAGTGTGTGCTTTTACTGTAAGAATCATTGGAAGGAGTCCATCTTCCTCCACAGCCAACTCCCTGAACTGCTTCAAGACACAGCCATGGAATTTAGCAAAGCTCTCCAGATACAAAGATGTTAAAAGCTGCACTCCTATGAGCTTAGCACTGACCCTCTTTCTTCAGTTAACTCATCCAGAGCAGGATGATGTAAGACCTGGTCATAACCTTTCATTTCTGGATTCTTTTTACTTCTTGAGGAGTCTCTCATCCCAACCAAACTATTACAAAAGTTGATTTGCTCTATGTCAGCGTAAAGGCAAGAAATAGCAAGGTCACCCTTTCCTAATACAGAGGCCACTTTTCACTAGAAGACACCTCTTCCCCTACTTACATTTAACAAAAGATTATTTGAAGACAAAAACCTTCTCTATTGCAAGGTTTGAGACAATTTACATAAACTGTTATTCTTGGAAAATACTTCACTATTGAAAGAAAAAGATGGATCGTCCTTGGTCCATAACAACATGAATTGGTACACAGTCCATGAGAAGAGTATTTATAACAAAATAAAAAAACCCTCCTAAACGCAAGCTTTTATATGTCCAAGGCATTTTATCCACTTTACCAGAGTGGCATATTTTCAACATACATATATTTATATACACACATATATAAAGGGTACACAGCTGTCACTTAATTCAGTTTGTGCTCGAAACCAAAAACAACAAAAGAAAAAAACCCTGAACTTTCTCCATGCTTTTATACAGAGTTTCCATAGCTATTCCACCACAGGCCAGAAGACTCACGTTAATTTTTTAAGGATTACTGCAGTAACAGTTCATGAAACATCTTCTTTTCCAAGCATTCTGCAAAGTGTCAAATTAATGACATAATGAAAATACTCTAATGCATTTTCATTCATTGTAGCTTGAAAAAATTAAAATGTTTCCATGACAAACAAGTTCTAAATATTACTCTTAGTTCTTCAGCATTTTTAACAGTAGACCTTGTTAAACTTTACAACCTTTTTTAATTTTAGAATAGGAATAAAACTGTCACCTTCACCAGCAGAAATACAATGAAAGAAACAATTATTTTTCTCCTTACCACTGCAACTCCTCTCCAAGCTTCTCTGAGGAATCTTCTGGCAGCACTTTATACATATCATCTTCTTCAAGCTTCCGTTTATGGCCAATAATAAATAAAGGATTCAACCACCTATTTAAATACAAATTAATAATAAACTGGTCAGCAGATGAAAAGAGTGATTTCTTTACATATTAATTCTTTTACCCCTTTTTTCCCTCCTCTTCTCCTGCATCACTCAATAGCCACACATTTTACTGCACTTTCTCTTACCTAAGAATTAAGTCACCCCAATTTACAAATGGGAAAGCATTTCCCATTCCCTAAAGCTGTTTATGCCCCATAGCACCTTACTCCCAGGCATCCAGACAGCCAGCATAACTCTTCTCGGCCTTAAGGCAACTGTTTTCTTACAGTGTTTCCTTATATTTAAGGAAAATTAGCATTCCTTTAAATATTTAGGAGACAACAGAACTTAATCCAACTACTAAAATATTGACGGACTTGTAAATAAAATTGTAATACATATTAAAAGACATTTTTTGTAACTAGTGTGGCTATTCATTTACATGGGGAAAAAACTAACCGCCATTCAAGTGCCATCTTGACAAATATTAAAGGTCAGTAATTTAAAGACAACAACTCAAATGTAAAAATGGGTAAATAACGAACTATTACTAGAACTGATCTTACCCATGTTTGGAAATACAAACAAAAAGCATATTGTCACAGTGTGTGTAGGTTCAAAAACAGAAAACAGCTCAGTTTCCTTAGTGGGCAGATTTTTAAAAGCTCAGTATTTTATGAGAGCACTTTGGAAACAAATTGTAATAGCGCTACTCTAGGTTTGTTGGAAAACACAGTATTTTGTTAGATCAAATAATACGGTCAGGGAACAGCAAGACTAGCTTTTATGCACATAGATCCTTCTTCAAGTCTGAAATACAGGTCAAGGAGGTCCAAACAGTTGCAGTTGTGTTCCGCAGAGCAGATGGATGGATGGCAGAAAGCACAAAAGTGACCAAGTTGTTCATGAGCAGGAGCAAAAGAGAATGACACCTCTGAAACAGGCATGGCTTAGTGCGAACAGCGAGTTAGGGAGCTTGCAGTTTGCAACTTAGTTTGTCTCTCTACTGAATCCATGATACTTGGTTTCCAGGAGGAATGTGGATTTTGGCTCTCAGGCTTGTATCCTACAAGTACTTTCTCAGTTGGTCAATACAATCAGAACCAAGAGGTCAGGGATGGACCCGTTTTGGAAAAAATACTCTTGCACTCACGGCAAGGGGTTTGCCTGATGTCAATTGCCTGTGAAAGTTCATAACTGCTGTTTAGTTTCTGATGCTTAATTATTCCCTGACTTTACCAACACAGTTTTTAAAAGAGCACCTGGTGCACTAGATGAAGTGTATTATTTTCTGGAAGGCCTACATGTGAGAATTCAAAACTGGAATGGTTTACAATGAGGGCATTTATTTATTCACAACCACAACAGTGGTTATGAATACTCATCAACTAGCTTTGCATTTCTTGCTCAGGCATGTTCCAATTAAATTTTGTATACACTGGCTCACAAGAAGTTTGTTGATTAGTTTTAGAGAGCATGGAGGGGCAGACTGAACCCCAGAAGAGGTGGCTCAGAGACTTTCTTTGAAGATAGAACTGTTGCAAAAACCTTTTTCACAGGCTCCATGGCACAACTGCATGTAACAAATGGGATTAACAGTGTTTCTCCTTCGATGTTTAACAGGTTAGCACAGTGTGTCTGTGACTCACTCAAAGATCAAGTCTATCCTTAGAGTAGCATCTTTGATGCCTAACAGGCCTTTTTAAACTCTTGGAGTGAGTACTGAAGATCTGTATATGTGAGCTGTTAAGTCCTCAATGTATGTTAAAGGTACAGTTAATACCAGAAAGTACTTGTCAGGCAAGTCTGTTGCTTGGCCTGTATGGTCAAATATCATCAGGGCCCAAATCACTGCCACAACTTCCCTACAGCTCCTGTCAAAAATGTCTCAAACATCAGTTGCTCCAACCACAAGAGCTTCTGACTGGTTCAAGACAATAAATCTGCTCATTGAAACATCTCTTCTTCGGCCTCAGTTCTTGCTGCCAACCACAGGTATAAAGCAGACATGAGGTAAATAACCTCCAGGCCATTGAAACAATTTCTGCCTGCTGGACGAGAGGGGCTCTATTTGCTCCAGGACAGGCAGTTATAGGAAAGATCTGCAGACTTCAGTTGACTCATGTGGCCGATACCAAGTGTTCCTCCTCTTGCAAAGAGGAACCTCCTCCTTCCTCCTCAGTATTAGTCTATAGTGTAGTCCATAAACAAGTCACAGGTCTCCTTTCTGACAGAGAACAAGTTATCTTCCCCAGCTCCTTTACCATGAGAATCAGGATGAGGCAGCTCTTTCAGGAAAATACAGGGATAAATCCTTCTCGCATCTATGGAAACCATTACGAGATTCCACCAGCTACTGCTGCCAAGGTGGTGAAAAGAAAAATTGTTCTGACATTTAACAAGGCGCATAAATAGGATATTGATTACAGAATCACAGAATGGCTGAGGTTGGTTAGAAGGGAGCTGTGGAGGTCATCTGGTCCAAACGCCTGCTCAAGCAGGTCAACCTAGAGCCGGTTGCCCAGGACCATGTCCTTTTGGCTTTTGAAGATCTCCAAGGAGGGAGACTCCACAACCTCTCTGGGCAACCTGTGCCAGGGCTCAATCACCCTCACAACGAAAAAGTGTTTTCTGATGTTCAGAGGGAACCTCTGGTGTTTCAGTTTGTGCCCATCGCCTCTGGTCCCATCACTGAGCAGAGCCTGGCTCCATCCACCTTGCACCCTCCCTTCAGGTGTCTGTACACATTGATGAGACTGTACACATTGATGAAACCCCCTGAGCCTTCTCTTCTCCAGGCTGAACAGTTCCAATTCTCTCAGCTTTTCCTCATAGGAGGGATGCTCCTGTCCCTTCATCATCCTTGTGGCCCTTCACTGGACTCTCTCCAGTATGTCCAGGTCTCTCTCGTACTGGGGAGCCCAGAACTGGACTCAGGACTCCAGGTGTGGCCTCATCAGTGCTGAATAGTGCTGTCTCTTATTGGCACGTAGCAGAACGCAGAGAGGAAAATAAAAGATGCTTTAAAAATAAACCTAAATATATACTTTTAAAAAATAAAACAATGCTCTTAATGTTACTCTGTAGAACACCATTCCTTTACTTATACTTTTCAAAACACGATGAAAAACCACAACCAGGTCACAGGAAGAACAATGGTTCTGTTGAGGGCAACTACTCTATCCTGATGTCAGTTTGATTCAGCACTACAGCCAACAGCAGCAAAAAGCGTTGACCACAGCTGTAGTGTAGTCCACTTGCAAAGTAACCGGATGAAAGATAACAGTCTCAAGTCTAAAGGATTGCTAGTCACCTAGCTTATCCTTTGGCCTTAAACTCTCAAAAAAACTTACTGATGATACACCCACCTCCACTGAGTTCTTATGGTTTGTAGCAAATCCCTTCTGTCCCCCCATCTCCACACCAATAAAGTACTGTACATACTATGAGACTGAATTTCCAAATTAAGTGGCAGATGGAGATAATAGTGCAGCGTAAAAACTGCCAAAAATCTCAAGGTTTTGAGAGTATTGGTTCCAGTGAGTCCTCGTGCAAATTCAGGGCTGCTCATCTTTTTCCATTAGTTAAAACTGTAATTTTGAAAACAGTAATATATTGCACTACAACCTCTATGTTAACATTAAAGAAGGCAAGGAAAACCAATCCAGAGTATGCAAAAAAATGTGGTAATTAATTTTGTGATTCGTTTATTACAATGGACAACATAGCAAAGACTCAGCACAAGTCCACGTTTCTGTAGGGTTAGGGAAAAAATGCATAAAAAGAAACAAACAAACAAAAAAAATCACCCATTGTTGAGCTTTCTGACTACTCTCCCCCAAAATACTGATCTTTAAGAGCTACTGCTGTGGAGGTCTTAAGAGTACAAAGGCTTTTAACAGTATGCTGTGTTACTGTAGACTATACTTGAAGATCTTTAGAAGAAGGTTAAAAATATTTCTTTTCAAATTTCAAATTACATTTAGTCCTTGAACAGCTTTTAGCCCAAGAATTAGGTCTTCTCTTTGTCCACTGCAAATCCTCAGTACAGCAAGAACAGTTCAAGTTTCACTATCTCACTGATGGGACCTGAACTTCACGCTGGAAGGTCTACTTTCAGACAGAAGACTTAGCAGATGCTCATATTCAGTCATTAAATTAAAAATTTCCACCAGGATGCCACATGCAGATTACACCCCGTGGAATTATCTGCACTTAGAGCAGAATTGAGCCCAACCTATTTCATAGAGCCTGCTGTTACTGGAGTCACACACTCCTAACGAGCAAAGGAACCAAGCCCCTCTTTTGCCTGAAGGCTCAGTTAAATTAAAGAGTGCTGTAAGAGGACTGTCAAAGGAACCTGGCAAATAAAGCAATGGCCTACATAAAGAACATCCCTGAAACCTAAACTTAGCCATAAAGGAAGACTACTCGTTAGAGTGGTATGTCTTTTGTCCAAATAGAGATCAGCTAACACCCATCTCTTCAAGGGGGAGGGTGTGGGGGGGGTGTAAAAAAAAGCCCACAGAAAAGTAGAATTCGTTATGAACACAGAAACTGTGCAAGCTGCATTGTTCTTTAATAAAAAAAGCTAAAATAATAAACAAAATTAAAGATGACCTAGAGAAATGGAGCGAATAGATAGACAGTGATGCAAACTACTCCTCTTAACCCAAGGATGGACTTAAAATGGACTCACTACCAATCTATTACCTGAAGAAAGAAAGCAACAACTTGGTGGGGAGAAAAGACTCACACCTCAGACCCATATTTCTGTATTTCCTTCTGAAGAAGCTGTTCAACTTAAATAAAAATAGGACCCCTTAGTCATTGCCTTCTCTTTCCGCAGGTACCTTCCTGTTTGCTAAGATTTTTGAATAATTATTTGGTTCTTACATGTCACCTCATTTTAGTCACTTTCAAAACACAGGGTTCACATGATGCCTTTCAAAGAGCTTAGCCCAAATTTTTGCTAGCATGAACTACACATAAAAATGCAAATATCTGGAAGAATCCTGACTACCGTCTGTTCTGCTGGGAATGCCTCTGTTCTATCAAGGCAATTAGCTGATCAGACATCAGTCTGGAAAGAAGCCCAGAATTAGTCCCTGTTACTGCCAGAATACTGATGTCACTAGGAATAAAGATTAAAAAATAAATTAAAAAAAAACACTCTGTAACTTGTTGCAAACCCAAGAGATAGCCAACTGCAAAACAGTAACTCACTGTTCTGACCCCAAAAAGATTTCCACCTCTACAGCAGTACCTTGGGCACTGATAAAAAAAGAAAGTGATTCATTTCTGAACCAGCAGATACACAAAGACCACAACATAAACATTCACTTCCTGCATTTCCCTACTCCTGGGCCCTGACATTACACACCCTGTAACATTAGAACAGTGTCAACCAGCCACAATTTACTTGGTTGTTCAGGAAAGTGCAATTTTTACCAGCTGTAATTAGAGCAACTCCACCAGGATTTTGGAAAGCCTCTAAGTTAGAGGATGCTAAATTCCTTAGCCTGTAACTCCAGAAAAAGCCAAGACAGACAGTGTTCTCTTACCATCTCCAGAGAAGTGAGACCTCAAGGGGAGGTCTCAAGTCATACCCTTCACGGAAACAGCGTGTAAGAGAACAAGGTCCTGCTGGATGAAAGGCTGGGTCATTATGCAATCAGAATAGTCATGCTACTCTGGTTCATCCATGAAATAAAATTTCCTAAACGAGAAAGCTTTCAAATTAGGTTTGCTAGCGTCCCAGAACAATTTCCTTTTAGCCCAGGAAGAAATACGTTACAGATAGGTACATTAAACTAATAGCAGTGTCCAGCTCAACTGGTTCATTAACCCAGGGACGGGACCTGCTGTACCTCTGGATTTATATTGTATCCTGCTTGCAAATGCTCAAAAAAGTACCATTGTCACAGTGCAGAGCAGGCTTGCAGAGCTTTCGGGAAACCCATGCATATATTGCAAGTTCTTCATGAACTGAGAAAGTTTGTCACGAAACATCAGCCAAGAAGCATTTGCAATTACATTACAAAGCTGACACAAATAAAAAACATTGCAAGATCAAAGGATGTGTCTGGCGGTGCCCTGGATGCACCCACAGGCTTCAATTACCCTGACCAGCCCCACAACAGTTACACCATAGTTGGGCACTAACATATTACGGTACCTTCCTCTATGCAAGAACAAAATTTTGGTCTCCCAGTTTCACAAAATCCCTTATGTTATCCCTGGCCAAGTCAGAAAAATCAGACTACATGGACTACTTTTCTAATTAGAAAAATTTTTCTTTTTGTCCTTCTTTACTTGTAATTATAGGCAGAAGTTTAACTTCTGGGTAATTTTACAGCACCCAGTCGAAGCCACATCCTGTATACTCTCATCAAGTAATTCCTTAAGGAAGTGGTTTACAAACTGCATTTTCCCCATTCCTCTTAAGCCTATTTTTGCATTACATTACAAGCATCATCTGTTCACATTCAATGTCCAGTTATTTTTCAACTGCTGCACAGGAGAGTCTTTGTTTACTCAAATTCTTCCATAACACTAGGATTTCATCTCCTTGAGCAGCTTGGAAGTACTACTTCAACTACTAAGCTGCAAAGTACCACGTATGTATTTCTCTTTAATCACCTACTTTGGAGCTGGGTTTTTTGTAAAATAAATGGGGTTTCCTCACGAGACCTTTTGATTATAAATCCACATTGCTTATCCTCCATGGCTTAACTCAGGTGTCTACCTGCTTCATTGTACTGTTCATTACCCACCTTCATGACTCGAAGTTCTACACCAGCAGTGCAAATCCAACACTGCTATGTGCTTGCTCTCAGTCCAGAGGAGCACTGCTGGGATGGGACGTACAGACAGAAGGACACACACTGACGGTTGCCAGTGTTATTATGCAAGATTTCGTAAGTATCACCACAAGTCTGTAGTCATCACGTGATTTTATTTTTTTTTAAAGCCTCTCTCCATTTCACATGCTCACCTGTTCTTTTCAGTAAGCTGCCCTTTCCCACTTCCCCTCACCAAGGCAGTCATCTACAATTAATAAAGTAAACAGAGTAAGTTCAAGTATTTCTTCTGATGCTTTTCAACTGGTGTTTTGGTTGCAACTTCCCTCCGCAGTCTACTGCAGCTTAAACAGTAGATTTTCTCATTACTTATAGTAGGAAAAAATAGGAATACAATGAAATTGCTTCAAAGCCACATTAACTAAAAAACACCCTTCAGGCTTCCAGTTCCAATGCCAGGCTGTATTAACCTTTGATACTCAGCTTCATCTCATCTTCCAAGCTGTTGCTTTTTCACAGCACAGTGTAAGCAGCTAAGTTGCTGAACATCCACTTTCTGATGCTGACGGTAACTCAACTGGTATTTGATTGCACTTATTGCGGGCTATTTTCATGCTGTTCATCTACCCCGCACGTATGAAATATCTGATTACTGTAACATACTTCCTGATATTCCAGATGGCAAGAAGTACAAACAGGGTGAGGAAAGGGGCAGGGGGGGAAGCATACTGCAGCTAACATTTTCTGCATGGCCTGGAAGCAGGGAATGGAGGAGTGGCATCATCTGTACCTGTGGCATTCTAAAGACTATCATTAAAATATTGATTCCAAACCCACCATCCACATGCCAAGACAAATATCCCAAATACCAATGATTTGATGCAAAGGTCTGAAGATGATGCCTTGTAACAATAAATTTTAGTATAAGCTATTTATTGAAATAGGGCCTAAGTAATTACACAGAGTGAAGGGAAGAGAGTTCTTCAATATCACAGAAAAGAATTGGTCACCCAAACAAGATTCTAATCTCAGGTTAGTTACTACTGAAACAACTTCATTGGAGCGGGCAGTTTCTTCACCATTTGAAAAATGCATCTAAAAACTGTGTTACAGCTTACATACATGTTTAAGAGAAAAAAACCAACCAACAACAACAAAAAAGGCTCAAACCCTGAAAGCAAAGTTATGCAGAAAGTCTAGTTGCACACAAAAGTCTCTGATTTCGATTTCCAAAAGAAAATGCAAATGCTGAAACCTAACAGTAGCAACTTCTGTATTAACTTCCTTTCTGACAAGTAATGGAAATAGGAAGAGTTAAAATCACCTGTGAGTTCACACTGGTATTACAAGTGGTTGGGTGTCAGGGACACACACATGCACACGCACGCGCACACGCACGCGCACACACACACGAGATGATTAGTCTTTTTAACCTTCCACTCCCCAAATCTAACTGTGTTATCTCCCTCCTCCACTCTAAAGGCCTTGAAGAATCTTCTAGAAGTGGTGGAAAAAATGATTTTTGGAAAAAAAGAAAAAAACAACAGCACAACATACTCCTAATTTTGAAGTTTTGCACGAATTATGAGAGACATTTTCTCTCATAAATGGTACAGCATGCTTTATGTAGGGCTTTCCAAAGGCAAATAGCCTCACTGTTTTGTTATACTTACAGTTCATCTAATTGCATATCTAAGCACAGATATTTACTGTAGATACCAAATGCTAACATTCCAATAGTTTATACACACTTGCTGTAGTCAATATAATCTATTTAGCACTTTACCCCCATATTTTAACCTCACTAGCTCATAAATTATGATTTTCAAACAATATTTTCTTCTGCATAATACAGCTATCTTGCAATAAAACAAGCAAAACTTACAAATGAATGCAGTAGTTCAAGAGACTGAATGATTCAAATTTGACTACAGGATATTAAATATCTGATAAATGAACAAACAAGGCATTACCTTTTAAAAAAGTTGTATGTATGATCCTCGGTCTTCTTTCAATCAGGAGAAAAAAAGAAGCAAGTATGATTTCATTCTTTGGGTATTGAAAATGTGTTTTCTGTTTATCTATACGGAAGATGCTTACATATTTCTTTAGAGTTTCTTACAGTACCACAATTGTCCTGCACCAATAAGTCAATAAATGAACTAAAAATTAGCCACCTCAGAGATGTTTATAAAGTGGCATCTGTTAGGAGTCATCACCATCACCAATTTCAGGCATTGCCAGTGGGAATTCACTAGATATCCAGCAAGATCCCAGGCAAATCACAAAGCCTGCTGTTGCTTGTTATTTTAATTCATTACCTGAAGTAAATGTAAAATCCTCACAGGTAAATCTATTCACTGACACAGTAAGGAACATGGATCAGTTTTAATGGTGGCACTGCTGGACTCCCGCTGGAACTTCCAAGGAAGGTGATGAACTCTTTCCCTAACTTCTTTCAATGCAAGGCAAGACACGCTTTTGAAGACAGCCAAGTTACAGGACTAAAATGCAGGTGATACTTAGACTTACTCAGAAGTCAAACTAAATCAGTCAGCGGCCCTTCCAATTCTAAGCCAGGGGGTGAGAGAGGAGGAGGAAGTTAAGGAAAGTGTGTAGTTATTTACATTGCTACAAGAGAGATGCGTGACATGACTGCATTTGGTCAGATAAACAGCTACATACTGTGCAGTCATCACTGAATACCTTGGGACTTGCATGTCTGTGTTTTCCCCATCCAGTTCATGCCTAAATCCAAAGGTAAAGATTAGTTTTACTCTTCTCCCACTACACTCCAAGTCAGAGCCATGAAGAAGACTCAGTGGTTTTGTCATTTTGCCTAAAGCACATGTTTAGTAAGCCAAGAACAATGCTGTCAGAAACCAACCGATAATGATAAACCAATCATTTATTCCTTGGAATCATAACTGCGTGGAAGCCTTGGAGCAAGTATTCAGGTCATGTTTTAATGCTGTTATTGTAATGGCAATTGCCACATGTCAAAGTGATGATGTAAAAAGGTATCCGGCCTTAGGATGCTGACAGTGTCCAGTGCTCCAAAGGAGCCGAGAACTTGTCATGGTCACAGACTCGCTGTGACTGACAAGTAATTCCTATTATTATTAAAAATAAATTACTAACATATGAAATTTAGCAGGACTTTAATTTCTTTTACCTCTCTGGACAAAAACACGGGATACCCTTTCCAGGGTGTTCCAGCTTGCCCTCCTTCTCATGTTAACAGGCCAAAAGTTATCCAGTCTTTTAAAAATTTAATCATAGCCCATATTTTGCAACTTTCCACTGAAGTGGATTCCATGCCTGAACAACAGAGTGCATAAGAATTTAACTGCTGTATCGCTAAAACATCTTTGATAAATCAAGGGAGCAAACGCTATAAGCAAATAAAAATACACCTGCTGCTTAATGAACAGGCAAGCTCAAAGATGCATTAATAGAAAAGAGAAATACTCTTACCATGTACAGTTATTAATTTAATAATCCCCACCCCCACAGCAGAAAAAAAAAGATGTGAGAAGTGCTATTCTCAACTGCATAAAGTATGGAGTATAAGGCTTTTTAAACTCAAAACACTTACTACAATGGAATAGCTGTTTAAACATGCAAAACACTGGACTGAATTCTCTTTCTTGGAAAGACCTAAAAAAGAAAGCAAATCCTCCTAACCATCCTTCAAAGCCCTCGCTCTCACCAGCAAGCTGAGCCAGCAATGCAAAAAACCACCAAAACCAACCAAACAAACCCCAACAAAACATAGATGAATTAAATCAGAAATACACCCGAGCGCTGCTAACTCTGTAACTGAACTACCAGCCAGAGCTTAAAAGATGTTTGGTGAGCATGGGAACTTGTGACTCTGAAAGTCAGTAGTTACAGTAATATCTGGAACAACATTTTGGGCTTTGATAATCCTATGTTAATACAGTCAGTGATAGATGTGGAAAACAAGAATATTTTGCAACTGGCCTGATCTTCATACTGTCATAAACAGTTTTTTATTCTTGTAACATCAGACTAATATTACACAAGGGATGCATTATAAAAATAACAATATTCACACATGATCCAGATTCTCCTCTTTCCCATGAATGCACTACTAGAGCATTTAATGTTCATCAAGCTCATACTTGTCAAAGTCACAACCCAAAAGCAAGAAGACAAGCTTTGAACAATGGGAGAAGAATGTGTCTTCAGCCTACACACTCATTACCTTAGTTTTATAATTCAGTGAAAACATGAATCCTCCTGTGAGTTTAATCCCGTTTCTGCCAGGCAGTAATTTTATCTTTTCTTCTGCACCACTGGCAACAAATGAGAGGGTGCTTCTTTACAATGGCAAAATTGCACTTTTGGAGCAAAACATATATAAAATAAAAATAAGAATGATCCTTGCCCAGCTACCTGCAATGCCCTACTTTCTACCCTCATTGACAACAAGCAGCCAACACCTGGGATTTGGAGAGCAGAGCAGGCACACTCGAGCAGCTGCATGGTGGTGGTTGCCACTGCTTCCAGGATGGCCGTCCTTAAGCACTGTTTTTCCAGTTCTCCAGCTGAAAACATCTCAGAACATCCTGTGTGAGACAGCAGTTAAAATGAAGCAGTGCCGAAGCAGTACTCACACAGCTGTCAGATGCTATACACTTTGCAGAAAGGAAGAACAATTCTTAAAGCTACCCTTAAAGTTAGCTTTGTAGCTAATGAAGGGTGTTTTAATACTTCCCTGATTTTACGTAAAAGTGTTAACTTGCAGAAAACTGACAGCCCCTGGTTACTCAATTTAAGCCACTGCAGACATCATTTCAGCTGAAATTTTCACTGAGAAAATACTAATGCTTTCTGACTAGTAAATAATAAGGATATACTGGTATTTTTCATGATCACATGCAGCACAGGTAAGAGACGAGACCTTTCAAAGGGTATTTCCACTGCTGTGAACTATACTTCTATGAAAGCCTGAAAAACACTACATAAGGCAACTTCTAAAGCTTTTCTACCCCACTAAACCCTTTTTCAAACCACAAGCCCTACAGCTGTACACTCCCATCTGACTGCAAAGCACGAAGTCCCAATCGTTCTCTGGACTTTCAGCACGGCCTGTCACCCCACAAGCACAGACTCCCACCTACTCTTCCCTTTGCATGATGAGAACCTACAAACGTGTTTGGGGTAAAAGGAACCTTTCCAGTGCTCGCCTAGAACTTGCGAAATTTACGGTACTTCGTTGTTGCTGTTGAACACTTCACTGCTATACATGGAGATCGATACAAACGGCCTAAAAAAAGGGACAATAGGAGCAGTCAGAGAAAACTAGCTACGAGCACTGCACACTTCCTTTTTCACATCTAGCTGGGTTGTTTTTGGCAGAACTACCAGTAACACCACAAGATCCCGGCAAGGGAAAGGGAACAGACCAGAAGCAGTCCTGGAATGCTACATGGCCAACTGAGGTTCATACCATTCTGTCTGGACTTCTTAGCAAAGCCATTTCCAACACAGACACCCCTGGTGTCAAAATGCTGAACACAGGGAGTTCTGCGCAAGCGTACAACCCCCCCCTTCCCTCCCCCTTCTTTCTTTTTGCACAGAGTACCTCTGAGGACATATCCTTGACTGAAAATTTGTTTACCTAAAATTCGTCAGGGCTTTTAAAATCCCCCTACTTTCCAAAAGGGATTTCTGCACCTGCTTAGAGTTGCTTATAGGATCAAAGAGTTTTTTACTTGTGCTTCAGAGGCTTCCAAAAAAAAGTCTCATGTGCAATGCCCTCTCCTCCTTCCCCCTCCTCCACCACCTAACACAGCACGTGCACCCCGGGCTCTGGCTACAGTAGGTGAAGCAGAACAAGCGCTACCTCCGTAACTGCCCTCTTCCAAAGGCGATCTGCTAAGACACACAAGCTTGATGCCCTCCCATTTCACTTTGCACATCTTTTCCTATTACAGTTCAAAGCAACCAAACTGTTGCGCTGTAATTCCTCACTGATTTGAGCAGTTACGCATACCCACGCCAAGGTCCCCACTAGTAAGAGAACGAGCACCAACTTTGGACTGGTAGTCATCTTGCCACTAGTAAGAGAACGAGCACCAACTTTGGACTGGTAGTCATCCGGGCACTAGTAAGAGAACGAGCACTAACTTCAGACTGGTAGTCATCTGGCTACTAGTAAGAGAATGAGCACTAACTTCGGACTGGTAGTCATCCAGCCACTAGCAAGAGAATGAGCACTAACCTTGGACTGGTAGTCATCCGGCCACTAGTAAGAGAACGAGCACTAACCTTGGACTGGTAGTCATCCGGGCACTAGTAAGAGAACGAGCACCAACTCTGGACTGGTAGTCACCTGGTCCCATGAAAGTTTGTGGCGACACCGTAACAGCCCCTGCCTTCGCTCTGTGCCACCCTCAGCCCCCCCCAAGAGCCGAGGCAGCCGACGGCAGCTAAACCGTGGGTGAGAGCAGCCAGGCTGCTGCCCAGCCGCCCCTCACACGGGGAAAATCCCACGCAACTATGCGGTTCAGAAACCGCCTCGTTCGCGGAGGGCGAAAGCCCCACGCCGAAAGCGCGATTAGCAAACCTTGCCGCGATGAGCAATACCTGGCCGCGATCCGTTATGCAAGCGGGAAAGCAGAAGAGTGCCAGGGAGCAGCCCTGCACCCGGTCCCGGCCCGGGGGACCCGGCCGAGAAGGCAGAAGACGCTCCCGCCCTCCCCGCGGCTACCGAGGGAATCAAACACGTGCTCGGAGGGGGCGACGGGGCCGCGCTCCGCGCCGCCCGCCTGAGGCGGACAGGCCCCCCGGCCGGGGATTACCGCCCGGCGCGGGCTGACGGCTTCACCTCAGGAGACCTCGCCCCGCCTCGCCGCGCTCCCCGCAGCCACCTGCGGTGCGAGGGGCTGCCCCGGCCGGCAGGGCTGACGCGCCGGGCCCGCGGCGGGGCGGGCGGCAGGTCGGGGCCGAGCCGCGGCTGCGGAGTCACCGCCGGCAGCCGACGGAGGAGCGGCGGGCAGCGCCAGCCGCCGCCTCCCATCCGCCCTCCCGACCGCCGCCGGGGAGCCCGGACGCCCTCGGGAGCCGCGCTGAAGTGCGAGCCGGGCGGCCCTCAGCCGGGGCTCCCGCATTCCCCCGCCGCCGGCCGGGCCCCGCAGCCCTTTCCCTCCCTCCCTCCTCGCCCTCGGCCGGGCGCTCACCAGAAGAAGAGCCGAGAGCAGAGGTTGGCATCCCGCAGCGGGTTGGGCTTCTCCTCGCGGGGCACCGCTTCCATGCCGCCCTCCGCGCCAAGCCAAGCCAAGCCAACCCGCCCGGGCGGCGGCGAGGGCGCAGGACCTGAGGCGACTTCCCTCCGCGGCAGCCGCCGCCGCTTTGCCGCCGGCCGGCGCTGTTTCCGGGAAAGCCGGCACCCCCCCCCCCCCCCGCCGCCGTCGCCGCCTCGTCCCTCCCTCGCTGCCGCCGCAGGACGCCTCCTGCCGGCCCGGCTCCCCCGCGGAGCTGAGGCGGAGGCTTGAGGCGCCGGGGCAGCCCCGGAGGCCGCGCCGGGGCGGGAGCCGCGCCCCTCGGCCGTCCCGCGGGGTTGGCGCTCCTCCCCCGGGAGGGCCGAGGGCCGCCCCGCTGCCCTGACGAGCTCCCCGCGGCGGAGGCCGGGACCGGGACCGGGACCGCTCTGCTCTTCTCTTCTCCCACTGGTTTCTGGCCTGCGTGAGCCGCTCGGTGATGAAAAGCATCCCCTGGGTGGGCGCAGCACCGAGCAAGGCACCCCCGCGACTTTTGGGACAGAAAAACGCAAGGCGGGTCAGGGGCGAATCCGGCTTAATGGGAGCCAAGCACCACCAGAAACGCTTGCTGTCACCTCCCCTGCCCAGGTGCTGCAGATACTTCTATTAAAAAAAAAAAAAAAAAAAAAGTCTCCTCGTCGTTTAACAACGTTTAGGAGAGTTTGGTGGTACAAAGTAGCTGTTTCATTCCAGGAGGTGGTGCATCGCAGAAATCCTTGAAGCAAGTCTCAAAAGTTCAGCAAGGGATCACCATACTCCTCTCCAGCACTGTCACCGTGGCCTGCCACAGGGAGTGCGACCAAACGGAGCAGAGGAAGCTGCAGGAGACCTGAGGAAGCAGGAATGCGGGACATGTATCTGAAGTAACCAAAGAACTATTAATCTCCATGAAAAAAATAATTGGCAGAATGGGTCCCTGCCATGCTGTTATTTCTCTGCAGTCCCCAGATCACAGAAGGGCTGAGGTTGGAAGGGACCTCTGGAGGTCAGCTGCTCCAACCCCCCTGCTCAAGCAGGTCAACCTAGAGCCGGTTGCCCAGGACCATGTCCAGATGGCTTTTGAAGATCTCCAAGGAGGGAGACTCCACAATCTCTCTGGGCAACCTGTTCCAGGGCTCAGTCACCCTCACAACGAACAAGTGTTTCCTGACGTTCAGAGGGAACCTCCTGTGTTTCAGGTTGTGCCCATCGCCTCTGGTCCTGTCCCTGGGCACCACTGAGAAGAGCCTGGCTCCCTCCTCTTTGCACCCACTGTACACACAGATGAGATACCCCTGAGCCTTCTCTTCTCCAGGCTGAACAGTCCCAGCTCTCCCAGCCTTTCCTCACAGGAGAGATACTTGAGTCCCCTAATCATCTTAGTGTCCCTTTGCTGAATTCTCTCCAGTATGTCCATGTCTCTCTTGTACTGGGGAGCCCAGAACTGGACACAGTACTCCACGTGTGGCCTCACAGTGCTGAGGGAGGGGAAGGATCACCTCCCTTGACCTGCTGGCAACACTCCTAACGTGACCCAGGATACCATTAGCCTTCTTTGCCACAAGGGCACGTTGCTGGCTCATGTTCAGCTTAGTGTCTACCAGGATCCCAAGGTCCTTTTCTGCCAAGCTGCTTTACAGCTGGGCGGCCCCCAGCCTGTACTGGTGCCTGGGGTTGTTCCTCCCCAGTAGCAGGACTTTGCGCTTCCCTTTTTCGAACTTCATGAGGTTCCTGTCTGCCCGTTTCTCCAGCCTGTTGAGGTCCTTCTGGATGGCAACACAACCCTCTGGTGTATCAATCAGCCTCTCCTCCCAGTTCTGTATCATCAGCAAACTTGCTGAGGGTGCCCACTGCCCCGTCATCCAGATAATTTATGAGATGTCAGACAGTTTTGGACCCAGTGTTGACCCCGATGTACACTGCTAGTTAGCGACCTCCAACTAGACTTTGTACAACTCATCACAACCCTGATCTCTTAGACTCCTTCCCACTCCAGCCGAGCCAGCTGCAAGACAGGCACCATTCTTACGTTCTGTGTATTCATCTCATGTCCCCAGTAGCAACCAGCCCTGTATCTTCCCACTAAAATGCATTACCAGTGAAACAATTACAGGGCTGGCATCTGACTTTCATTACAGGCATCAGAGCTGACATGTTGTGGAGATAAAAGAGGGGTAGGTCTGGGCTACACTGTATTATTGAAGAAACACGACATGCTTGCAAGGTTGTCATAATAACCACGTCAGACAAATCAAGCTTAAGCTTGCTGTTAGTGAACACTGACAGGGCTGGCAACAGCATGTGCTGCTTGAGCGTAGATGATGTGCCACAGAATTTTGCAAGCAATAAGTAGTACACTTGTCAATAACTCTCTCTAGATCCTTCCGGGTTAAAACAAGGAAATAAACTTACGGAAATGGTGCAGTGGTTTGAAAGGACAGGCTTTAGTGAAATAGTGCTTATGTATCCCAGAACCTGAATAATTAAATCATCTCCCAAAACGTATGAAAAAAAGCTCTGCCCATCAGCAAAATCTGGCAGGTTTAGATTTCTGTGAAGCAAATTTGTCTAACTAGATATTCCTAAGAGAATTTAAAGGTATGTCAGCCCAATGCAAGTCCCAAAACATAAATAAAGTTTGCGTCAGGCAATGGGAGAAAGGAATATATAAATCTTAAAACTGACTTCCATTCATGAAGCATTACCTTTGTGAAATACATGTGCAATGAAAGATTATCCAAATATTTCTTAGTTGGGGCAAGGAAGTAGAATACTGGTCACGAACAAGTAATTTATTTTAAGAATACAGTTAAAAGCATTAAAATAAAATATTAAAGTAACTTTTTCCAATAATTTTGTAATGGTAGGAAAAGGACAAAGAACAAACCTTAAGAAGTAGATTTTTCCTTTGCCAGCGTTATGAGAGACAAATGTTGACACTACTTAATTTTAAAATAAATACTAGTGTTTACTTCTAAGTCCAAAACAAAACACTCTACAAAGTTTTGGAGAAGGGAGAACTAAAAGGGAAGGGGAAAATAAAATTCAACCAAAAAAAGAATATCCTGAAAGCCAAATTAATCCGTAACTCTATCTGTCAAGTGTGCAAGTAACTATTAGCAACTGATGCAGTAATAAAGAAATGTGAAGCAATTAGCAACAGAGATGCTTAGGAAAATCTGAGACTGCACACGGAGAGGAAGGGGAAGGGAAAATAGCGCAGTAATGAAATTAATAATCTTCTTTCTGTTTTAGGGAAAAAGAAAAGCAACTGCCAATTTATCCATTGAATATTTTTCTATGGCAGCAGGATATTCACAACGTGGAAAGAGCAAGACATGTCACAAACTAATCAAAGTGCAATTTAGTAAATCTTTAATATGGATAGCAGTCTACCAAAGCCAACTACTCGTATAGGGTAGTGGCGAAATTAAACCAGTGGCATCTGAACTAAACCTGTTATGCATACACATTGTGCTAGGGAAATCAATTCGGTGATCACAGAGGATGTCACAAACATGCAAACACACAAGGTTCCCTATTAATTCAGTGCACAAGAAAGACGATAGTCACTAAGTAAGCATCTGTATGATGTGTCGCCTTAAGCCTTCTGTGCTCTACTCTCTTCTTATTCTGCATACAGTCAGACTGACAAGTTTCTTCATGTGCATTTTCTGTGGCACTTATCACTAGAGTACAAGGTGTTCACAAACATCTGCTTTTCTCAAAACCCTTAGAAGATAATTGGGCAGTTTCAACTGATTTCCAGATGGTGAATAAAAGCGTGTGGATCTTAAGGTGAAATATAGCCATTGTGGTGGTGCAGCCTGCCTTGGGCCACGTTGCAGTGTCAGGACCGGCCAACATTGTGTTACTGTGCAGTGAGTTGGGACAGCCCGGTACTTCCTTATTCTAGGTATGGTACAGTGAGTCAGGACAATTAGGCACCCCCTACTCAC
Source organism: Aquila spilogaster (assembly GCA_024606505.1). Taxonomy (NCBI): domain Eukaryota; kingdom Metazoa; phylum Chordata; class Aves; order Accipitriformes; family Accipitridae; genus Aquila; species Aquila spilogaster. The sequence continues at coordinate 8,341,462 of JANHGO010000033.1, read as the reverse complement.
ACTTGAAACTCCTGTCACCTGGAACCATACCTGAGACTTCTGCTCCTTGGATCATGACTCACTTTCATGGTTGCCTGAGAAGAATTATAGCCAGAATTAAATTATACTGACCAAATCTTGCAAACCTATAAACAGCAGTCCCAGGTGAGGCCCTTTGAGCTCTCCTGGACCACAGCAGGCTGCGACCAGTATCTCCCACTACATGGGACGCCTCTCAGAGCTCACAAACTCTCCAGTTTGTGAAAATCAGAGGACTGTCACCGAAAGCCAGTGACAGGACCTGGGCTGACACCCTTCAGTTCTTGAGGCTCGACCCTTCACCCGTTGAGAAATGCCGAGACATTTGATGTGAATATTTCACTGAACTCTAGGGGAATTTTGTAACAGGGGTACCTCTATATATATGCATATATCTCTTTGTATCTGTGTGCATGCATGCGTGTGAATTGACCCGGGTATCTGATAGCAAGCATAGTATAAATATTGCCCTTTTGAAGCCATAATTAAGTCACCTTTGTGATTGTAGCAAATTCTACTTAATCACTTTATAAAAAGTTAAATTAGTCAAAGATTAAATACTGCTAAATCTTGTCATTCACTTTAAACTGTGAATGAACCTCAGACTACTGATACACACGTATAATCCCTTTAGACATGAACCGTTGAGCAAATCCGGGACTGGTCACTAAATAAGCATCTGTATGATGTGTGGCCTTAAGCCTTCTGTGCTCTACTCTCTTCTTATTCTGCATACAGTCAGACTGACAAGCTTCTTCATGTGCATTTTCTATGGCACTTATCACTAGAGTAGGAGGAATTCACAAACATCTGCTTTTCTCAAAACCCTTAGAAGGTAATTGGGCAGTTTCAACTGATTTCCAGATGGTGAATAAAAGCGTGTGGATCTTAAGGTGAAACATAGCCACTGATCCCGATTATGCAACAGGAAGCTAAAGCTTAGCCTTTCCGAGGATGTAGCACTATAACCTTTCCCTTTCAGGCAAGTGGCCATAGATTTCAGGGCTGAACAGTTTCTCCATATCATACCCAAGGGCCTTGAGACAGGTACCTAGAAAACCAAGAAGACATGTGCATGAGTGTGTCTGAAAAGTCTGCATAAAAGATTTGCTGAGCACAGTGTGGTAGAAAGACATCAGAGGGAGTAGTCTCCCAAAGACAAGCTATGATAGCAGAATGCAAAGGCTCTACAACAGTACATTGTTTGAGTTTAATGGTTTTGATTGAAGCCAGGCAGAAAAGCAGACCATATGCCTGCCTGACAAACCAAACAGGCAGCCTTGTTTCCTGCCATGCCACGGGCAAGAAAGCAGGCTGTCCCACTGGCTGTGAGCCCAGCTTGTCACTATCTGGTGGTCTGACTCATCATCTTGCTGACGTATCCACTGGAGAACAGTTTCTCATCCTTCTGCAATACAGACATATAGGCCTGTTCTTGTTCAGCTGCAGAACAGAAATGTCAGTGCTGCAGAACCAAGCTGTAAGTAATTTTGCTATTTCGATCTGGTCATCAGTATGTAATACCAACAGCCTTCCTCAGCTGCTCTTCCTATTTTTTCTTGTTACCCCACTAGCCGTCTCTGTTGTCCCCATATCTATTTCTAGATATGGTACGGTATTCCCCTCGGCCACAAGTTACCACTCCAGAAGGTTTCAGGTCTTCTAGTAACTGTGTTGTATCTGCCCATCCCATGCTGGTGTCGCTGGTGCCTTATAAATGACAGTAGGCACCTGTGTTTAAACAACTGAATCTCGTTCTTACAGTCTTCACTACTGAATCAGTCTGGGTTTTAAGCCAGAGTCCTCTCCATGTTTGACTACCACTTTAAGGTTATTTTGGCCTATATGATTCTTCCTAAAGAACATCTAATTTCCATTCACATTTTTCTATCTAAATGTACACACACACATACATGCACACACAGTATTTCTGTCAACTTTCATAGTTACATAAAACTATGTTAAAATCATTTATGTATAGCAAAGAGTTTCTATTGATTATCTGCTAAGACAAGATTCAAACCAGTTACTGTCTATTAAATTAAATTTTTGATGCAGTAGAAAAGTATCAGAAAAAGTTGTACTAAAAGTTAAAATTGACACACCTACCACCTGTTCAGTTGCCCCTAACAATTTCATCTCTTTCCTTCATGCACAGATACTTAGAGACTGGTATTTCTGTAGGATGATTTGGATGAACTTGCAGCAGGCCTTCAGCAGCAGCTCCCCGCGCTATCAGTTAAAACACCAATTCATGTGTATTTACAATATTGCTGTCCTGAGCTACATAGCCCTCTCTTCTCCATTCCTAAGCACCTAAGAGCTTATTTCACTGTTCTAGTCTCACCAGGTAATAGACATTAAACTTCCTGCTTCTATTCACTACAGTTTCAGGTCTTCCATTTTTTAACCCACATTTCTAATATTGATAATACAGCTTCTGAAGAGCAAAGCCTTTCTTTATGTTCACTATCAACTGATATGTTGCAGAAAATCTTGCGCTTTGTCTTCTTCCTGTCCTGATCTCTTGCTTTCCTAGCTTAATACTAGCCTGCACAGCCCAAAATAATCTCCAAGCAACAGTGAATTACAGTAACAGAAAAAATAAATTGAACTAGTTTCAGGGCAAGGGTGAGTCAGCAAACAGAAAACAAACTTCTGTAAGTATTGTGCAGACTGTGACTGAGGGCCTAGGGAAATAAAGACTTCCCATGCCTGACATTTAAAAACCAGATTAGATTAATCTCTGTCATGATGTTTGCTCAACATAGGCAACCTAGTCCAAGGGTAGGAAGTGGATTAACTGACCTCCTGACATCCGTGTTTTCTGTGAATGCCAGTGTCCATGGACTCATTTGACTAGGCAAGATTGCTAGGGTGTTGCCATGACTTCCACACAACAAAGGGGAAAATTATTTTTTAAAACCTCTTCCCAGAGCCTGGAGGTGAATAGTAGATGTCCACTTTGGTTCATGTAGGTCTCATTCCAGTGATACTATGCTCTTGCTGTATGGATGAGGATCTTAGGCATAAGAGTTTTGTCTTGATTTTCTAAAGCAACATTTAGGACATACAACACTGAAAAATGTAGAATTCAAGTGGCTTTGGCAAGAAAGCTCTGTTTTCAAAAGTGACTGAGAAGACATGTAGCAAACTACCAACAAACCATATTCTTCCACTCGAGTTAGTAAAACCTGTGTTTCTTTCAAAGCTTTTCTTGATTATAGCATTCTCCTGCATTTTCCACATTTATCATCTACATGAACATCGTTTCCATTGATCTCTTTTATTGGGTGTCAACCTAAATAGGCAAGAGGGAGAGGGGAGACATCAAAAGTGGAAGCATGGAAGTTCTCCCTTGCCTAAGGAGTAAAGAAGGAAGGAAAAAGCAGATGGTGAGCACTCACGCATTTACAAGCCACAAAGCAAATCAATCAGCAGGTCTACCATTATGGCCCAGATGTTTCTGGTTGTTCTTGAAGCCACTCTGCTTCCATGCTAAAATCAGAAAAACCGACATTGTACAGATGGTCAAACAAAACTGCCTTTCTCCTCAGAAGAATTCATTTCCCTCTAGTAACAACACAAATAATCAACGAGGTCCAGAAGAAAAGGCATATAAGTCACTTTTCCGAATGAAATGTCGCTGTCAAGACCATCTGGATCTTGATCGTATTTCATTTGGCATTGCCAGACCTAAGTTTAAGAAAGTTATTTTTGGCAATAGCAAGGGGACAGAAGACAACACAGACAAATTGTAAGTTACTACACAGATCTGCATTTTTTCCTTCTGTAACGTAAAGCCACAGTAAAGCTTGCTTAAATGGAGTGGCACAGTGTGGCTTTTGCCCTGCTGGGGGTTACCAACTATGATGAGATGTTGGACATAATTAAAATAATTTCTCTTGTTATAAGACAGTACTTCTGACTTCAAAATAGAAACTGCAGATGGTGCCAGCAGACATCTTCAGTCTATACACTTTCTTCAAATAAAAATGAACTTAAAAGATAGGATATCTGTTTTTTCACTTTTTCTGAGACGCTTTGATAGTATTTGCTGCCATCAGTGGACTAAGCAAAAGCCTAATGTCATCCAGCATCCTTGATGAAGATGGAAAAAACCTAGAATACTTCTAGGTCCAATAATATCTGGAGGTCACAAAATTAAGCACTTATGTAAGTTTTAATAGCAAATGGAACACACTCACGCTGCACACTGAGAACTTGATTACCTTTAATAAGAACCTCACAATGCAAAGTCAAATACAACTGTGTGTGCATACACCATTAGCTTTAGATAACAGAAGGCACAGAAGGTGACCGTGCATTCTAGCAAGATGCTAAGGGCAGGAAAATAAAAAAATAAAAATAATTTTAAAATAAAAATAAATAAAAATTTACCGTTATTCATCATTTTTCTGCTGAGAAAGGAGAGGATGGTTTACTGGGGTTTCAATACTTTACTGGAAAGCTAATGACAGGGGGAAAAAGGAATAGGCAATTCTGTCCTAACAGAAATAAGCTAAGGCCAGCAAAGCCATCTTCAATTTGTCACATCTGACCTGGGTATGAGGCACTTACCATCAAGTAAGTATAGACAGTCAAATCAGAACACAAACAATGTCAAATGACTGCAAACATAGTTACTCTCAGCCTTGGCCAATGCAGTCTGTCAACACTGTTATCACTTGGCCTTCCTTCGCTCTTGGCTGCTTCATCAGGGTCTAGCACGTGTAGGTCCACAGCCTGACCTTTTGGCTGGGTTACACATAATTTCCACCTTTTCTGGGGCACCCACAGTTTGAGAAGAAACAGAAGTTTCTCTGACACTTTTGGGCACAGCTCTCAGCAGACCACCAGTTACCTGTCAACGCAGAGCTCCCAAAAGGCAATTTTTTATTTGTCCACCTATCCTGGGCCTACATATCCTCCTCACCTAACCACACACCACTGGGCAAGGCTCTTCTTCCTTAATTCTTTCTTGGCAGCCTGACACATCTGGGGTATTGCAAGCAAGGGTGGACTACATACCAAGAATATAGGAAGCTTTTTCTGAATCAACTGCATTTTGAGAGTCAGAATTTTATATTATAAGATTCGTAATGTAATTATTGTACTATATTTGTGCTAAGTTCCTTATTTATTTGGTTTACTTTAAAATGGTAAATTTAAGCCCAAATACTACAGATTGCTTAGTCTGGAGAAAAGGAGGCTGAGGGGAGACCTTATCACTCTCTACAACTACCTGAAAGGGGGTTGTAGTGAGGTGGGGGTCGGTCTCTTCTCCCAGGTAGCAAGTGATGGGACAAGAGGAAACAGCCTCAAGTTGCGCCAGGAGGGGTTTAGATTGGGTATTAGGAAAAGTTTCTTCACTGAAAGGGTTATCAAGTGCTGGAACAGGCTGCCCAGGGAAGTGGTTGAGTCACCATCCCTGGAGGTATTTAAAAGATGTGTAGATGTGGCACTTAGGGACATGGTTTAGTGGTGGACTTGGCAGTGTTAGGTTTACAGTTGGAGTCGATGATCTGAAAGGTCTTTTCCAACCTAGATGATTCTATGATTCAAATGCCTGTAAATACTGACTCACAGGCACCAAGGATATTTACATACCCAATGTTTTTCTGTATGTACATTCTTGCAACATCTTAATCAGTGTTGGATCTGGGTATCTTCTAGCAACACGTTAAGTACCATGACTAACGCATGTCAAGTGTTGTTTACTCTTGCTCTCAATCTGTTTTGATTTAGTGCAGCCTCATGCTAATATGCCCACAGCTGTGTTTAGGTTAGAGAAAGAAAGGTTGAAGCAATATATACTGCTGTTAGAGCAGAAGGCAGTGAGGTCTTCATTAGTGCTCCCGTGCTGTGACTATTTGTTTCTTGGCCTCAGACAAACCAAGGTGGAAAATTTTGTCTCCTACACAGGGAGGCTTGCGCTAACAGAGGGGTGTTCTACTTCCTCTGTGGTAGAAAGATGTTTACCTTGGTCGTTCAGGCATTTATTTAGATCTCTGAGAACAAGCAATAGTGCACATGGAGGGCAGGAACTGACATCTTGCATTTAGTGATAGCTTATGGAAGACAAAGCAGAGAACAGACCACAGATATGTGTTTATAGTACTCTCTGTTACCTTGGGGATGTGCACCTTGTATCTGCTCTTCATGGTATTTTCTATGGGCTGAGGGCTTCACGTCCAAGTGCACAGAGTGGGTGTAGTCTGGAGGGAACAGGCAAGTGGGTAAGTGTAAAAAAGAGAGAAGAATGCCATGGCTTCAGATGCATCACACCAAACTAAGTCACTGTCTCCTATTCTGTGGGAAATAAGAGAAAGAGGTACTCATGTTTGCTAACAGGCAAAAGGTTAGCATCGGTGAGAAATTTGGGAGCGCTCCCATGCCATGACTTGCACTGGCCAGAAGTAAATTCATAAATATGCACCTTCTGCTCTTGCTTTTAAGCTGCGGAGCATTCCTGGGAATCCTGTGGCCATGTTTGCATTCATTACATTTTAATCTTTTTCTTTGTTAGTGTCCTCATCCTTGCCAAACAATTCTTACTTCCCTGATCAAATTCTCTGCCTGCATATTCATTCTGATGGCCTTTCAACCTTTATACCTTGGGCCAGAAAGATATAAAAAGGCTGTGGATGTTTTCAGAAGCAGAGTGGTAGTTCCAGGCACAGCACAAGGAGGAAAAGCAACCGTGAAGTTAGAAATGCCATCATAAGAACAACAGCTGTGGCAATAAGGACTGCTAGGTGAACCACAGAGAATAAGAACAGAAGAAGGGCTGGGGGGCAAGCATTCTCCAAGGCTTGGGGAGGATGTGGGTCCAAACTGGTGCCAGAGAGAGAAGCGGGGAAAATGAGGTAGAAGGATAGAAGACTGAGCATGATAAAATTAAAAGAGAAGTGAGGTTAACCATGAAAGGGCGACAGGGAAGGAGGATGGTTGTGTCAGGTACTGAGATAACCAGCACATGGTGACGTGAGGAATAGCTGCCCTGTCTAACAAGCCAAGTGTATGCATCAGGTCCCGACAACAACTGAAATTCAAGACCAAACTGACAGAGAGGAAACTCTTTTACAAATCCCCTCAGTTGTGACCAGGGGCAGGCAGGAATAGGTGGGGTAAATTTGTGTGTATATTTATAGTCTCATATCTCTGCACGGAATAGCTTTAGGCTATACTGGTAGTCATAGCTGTAGTTCTGTTTCTGTAACTAAATGCATTTCATACCCTTCAAAATACACTCCGCAGCAGCAAACTGTTATACCACCATCCCTTCTGGCACAGAAAGTGGGTGCCACCACGTGTGCTCCTTTCTTCTCCAGATCATCTTCAAAGGAGATGCCAAGCCATCAGAGGGTTGCACAAAAGCACCACTCCTTTCTCTGGCAGTAACTAAAGGAAGGACAAGAGCTTCCCATCTCCTAATTACAGGCAGTGTCATGATTATCCTTTCCCAACAGGAGGCTCTGACTGAATTAGTTTTCCACAAACCTGCCATGCTGCTAACAACGTAGATGGGATCTTTTTGAATTCCCCCTCCAACAATGTACCTGTGCTGACGGCTCTTCCTTCCTGCTCTTCTCAACAGAGGAAAATGGAGAGTAAAAAACCTTAGTGAACTTTAACAGTCATTTTCCTACCAGGTAACCTTTAAAACGCAGTTTTCAAGAGTACTGGATAAATCACTGTCTTCATACTTTGATGCTGAGCTCCTTTGAGGATTGACTATCCTTTTCATTCTTTAATTGTCCAGTACTGGCATAGTGCTTCTACTTCAGGAGCAGGATTCCCAGGAGCTACATTATCACAGAATAAGAATAATCTTGCCAGCTTTTGTTCTACACATTAAATAATGATCCTTTGAATGAGTCATTTAACCTGCCAAATTTTTAAAAATATTTTCCTTTAGTAATTTTGTAAGAATGATATTTCCTTATAGGAAGGTCATTCTTTGAAGTAAGAAGGCCCACCCAGAATAAGACAACCATGACATTAGTAATTTCTGCATCGGAACATTTG
>JANHGO010000033.1:8269529-8333313 GCA_024606505.1 Aquila spilogaster | reverse complement strand
CCGATATCTTTTTCAGTAAATTAGCTTTCCTCCTCAGATCGTTGCCACTGTTTTGTTTTCAGGCCCATCTCCCTTTTTTTTCCTTTTTCCTTTCCCCTTCCCCTTTGCCGGGGCGTGGGCCCATGGGTCCCCTCGCCCCCTTCGTCACGGAATCGGGCTGAACCAGCCCTTAAACTGTTGACAGAGGGTAGAAGACTGAGCACTATAAAATAAGAGAGGTGAGGTTAACCATGAAAAGGGGACTGGGAAGGATGGTTGTGTCAAGCATTAAGACAGCAGATGGTGAAGTGTGGAATATCTGCTTTGTCCAACAAGCACAGTGGATGCATCAGGTCCCAACAACAGCTAAAATCCAAGATCAGTCTGATAGAGAGGAAACTCTTAAAATCCCTTCATATGTGACTGGAGCAGACAGGAATAGGTGGGATAAATTTGTCTGTGTATTTATAGGCTTATATTGCTGTGCATGAGATAGCTTTAGGTTTTATCAGTAGTCATAGCTGTAGTTCTGTTTCTGTGGCTAAAAGCATTTTGTACCCTTCTAAACATACTCCACATCAGCAAACTGTTGTAATATCATCCCTCCTGATGCAGAAAGTGCCACTATGTGGCATCTTCAAAGGAGATGCATAAAGTACAACTCTTCTGTCTTGCAGCAGTGAAAAGGAAAGATCAAGGCTTCCCACCTCCTAAGTGCAAGCAGCACCAGGGTTATCCTTCCCAACAGAAAGCTCTGACTGAATTAATTTTCCATGAGCCTACCAGGCTGCTAGCAATGTAAATGGAATCTTTTTGCATTCACCCTATTAGCACCAATTTAGCATCTATGCTGGTGGCACTTCCTTCTCAGCTCTCATCTCTATTTATGAACACCAGCAAACAGAGAGTAAAAAACCTTAGAGAACCTAACCATCATTTTGCTACCAGGTAACCATTATAACACAGAGTTTTTGAGAGGATTAGGCAAAGAAATATGGTAAATCATTGTCTTCCTATTAAGACACTGAGCTCTTTTGCGGTTTTAGTTGTCCTTTTCATTCTTTAATTGTCCAGTACTGGTATAATGCTTGTGTTTCAGGAGCAGGATTCCCGGGAGCTACATTATCTAAAAAACAAAAAAAGGAAGATAAAAGAGTAAGAATAACCCTGCCAGCTTTTGTTTTACATAATAAGTAATGAACCTTTGAATGAGTCATTTAACCTATAAAAAATTTAAAGAGATTTTTCCCTTAGCAATTTTGTAAGAAGGTTATTTCCTGATAGGAAGGTCATTCTTTGAAGGAAAAAGGCCCGCCCAGAATAAGACCATGGCCTTAGTAATTTTGGTGCTAGAATGTTTCTGAGTATGTGAAATAGGTAAGTGCTGTCCGCTTCCTCCTCCAGAGTTTCTGCTCAGTGGGAGTGACTCAGTACACTCAGTTGCTTTGTTGGACTTGCCAGCGTATAAATTAGAGAGAGAGGCAAAAGTTGTAAACAGGAGTAAAAGGACTTGGGGGAAAAAAAAAAAGAACATACTGGGTTCCCTGTAGGCTCCAAAGCCTGTTCCCACTCTTTGTACAACCCTTCACATTTCAGATGAGTCCAAAGATGAAATACATCACCAAGCATCCCTGCAGCTCATACTCAGATTTCAAGCTGCTGGGAATCCAGATCAGATGTGCCACATGTTGGTGCTTCTATGCAAGCCAGGTGACATTTCAGATAACTGATCCTTCCTTAAAGGTGTGACAACGCTACAAAAGAAACATACAAATACAGCTCTTGCTGCCTTCACCACAAAGAAAAAAAGAACACATCAACAAAGTGGTGATATGAAACAGCCTGATTCCATAAATGCACCAAAGTTTCTGCTGAGACTGCCTTGCAGTAACAAGCTTGAAGCTTTACTTCAAGCTGAGAACTGTTACAGATCATAAAGCTGAATGCTAGGCTAGTCACATCCTTATCATCCTAGTAGGACCTGATGCTAAAAGCATTATATACATTGCATATTTAGGGAAGATGCAACTTGTACAAAAGCAATCAATACAGATGGCAAAAAACTACATGTTCTTTCTCAGATTCCAACTTAAAAAGGAAAGTGACCAAACAAACACAAAACCACACCTAAACTTGGTGGCAGATGAACAGGTAGAGAAGAAAGGAACCTACCATACAGTCCTAAGGTCAGACAAGAAATCTGTTGTAGGAGAGGCTGCCAAGTTTGTGACTTGACCAGAGAACTGTCACAGTTCCCAGTGCTTGCATTAGGGAAATTTTAGCTGCCATGGCAACCTTTTTTTTTTTCTAGTTGACTACACTGTGATAAAGATTCGATTAAATCCTTTCTATTTATGTCACCTATCTAAAAGATTTCTTTAATGAAACAGTAAATTTAAAGGTTTTGCTACCTAGTCATGCAGTGATCGGCACAGTTCAGCCCTGGCTTGCGTGAATGGCAGCACAATTAAATAATAATGAATGACAGAAGATAGAGAGTCAGCGTTGCAAGGGAGATGAAAGAGAGCTGCTCCTTTGATGGATGGACGAGCCTATGTGAATGAGTCTTTTTTTGATATGATGCTAATTTCACAGAAAAGGTTAATTTGGGTTGAGGAAAGCTTTTTTGTAGCCTGTGAATCTGAGCACTTTACATTTTTAATCATAAAAGAAATTCCAGACTGGACAAGTAATTGCATGTAAACAATCAAAACCATTTTTTTTTTTAATATTGAGAATAATATTTTCTTTGTCCTTTGCTGATTTTGTCAAAATGGATTTTTTTAATGCAATTTAGTGAATTCAGAACAAATTGCATTGCCAGAATTATTTTTTTTCCCATAAAAGACCATGATCTGAGCATTTTGTAATGTACTTAAAGAAAGCTCTAATCTGAGGGGCCTTCAGAAAAGTTTTTCTATTTGATATATCTTTTCCGTGGATATACACTTCCCCTCTTTCTTTCCATTCTGACTCAGCAGCACACATAGTGCACATCTGCCTATCCCCAGAACTTGTAAGACTTGAAGCTTTTAGTTTAGATTTGACTAGGCCCGAAGCAATCTCTCACTGAATTTGTTTCTCTGGGCTTACATTTGAATTTGTCTTTTCATCAACATCCCTTTTCCATGACTTGGAGGCGTTGTTTCTCAGCTCCTCTAGGGCTATGGATGGATTCATGCATTCTTTTTAAACTGACTCCAACCAGTGCATCCAAAACTTGTGGGTACATTTTTTCTCAGTCAAAACTGGATGGCACATGGAAGATATTCCTGCCTTATCCCACTGAGCCTCTAACTCAATTCTGGGGACTGCTCATACCTCTTCCAGCATGGAACGTTCTGCATACTGTTGCCCTGAGTAGGACTGCAAGAAGGAAAGACTCCGAGTGACCAGGAAGAAAAAAGAAGGTAAAAAGTCAAACAGGATGGTGGCTTTTCAAACCAAGACTACTGTAGTTATCACTGGATTTAGCCAATATCTGGTTTAAAGGTTTTTACTCTTTCTGATCCTGTAAAGCAACATTTTTGGCACTTTACAGGCCAAAGATATAACTAACTAAAAGCATAAATGAAGCAATATATAATGCAATTCAACACTTCTGGTCTTGTTTATGTTTCTTATCTGTTGCTGGAGTGTAAAGCTTTGGTATTTTATGGAAGGTATTCAGAACAGATTTTTTCAAATGAATGTAGTAATAACAATATCTTTTCCCATAGTTTTTAATCCTTTTCCACTCTGCATCCTTAGACTCAGATTTTTTCTTCCCTGAAGAGTTTCTGCTTTTGAAATGTAGTACAGTATTTGGGTTTTTCCTTTTTTTTTTTTTTTTTTAATTTCTTTGAAAGTGAGAGTTCTGCTTTGCTCACGTTCTTTCACATAGAGCAAATCATCAGTAACATCTGCACAGTTACTGGAACAATAAACCTTTGAATTTTTACTATGATCAGATTTTTAAGATTATAACATGCATCGCTATATTAGTCAGAGGACACAATCAAGGTCAAAAGCATGCACTGCGCATATTCTTACATAGCTGTAGACCCAGCCACTGCTGTATGCAGCCTACACACAATTGCTTCTGTGGCTGGTCTCTCCAGCCCAAATCCAGATGTCTGGATTGTATGTAAAAGGATTGTATGTATGAAAGACTCCAGCAAGTAAAAATATTTATTATATAATTGAACATAAGTACATTTTTTTCTGAGGAATTACAGGGTAATGAGTCACTTGTCCCTGCTGTGCCCACACACAGAACATGCATACCGACTGCCTGATTTTTATGTGTGTCACTTCAGTGGGGACCTGCTTTAAAAGGAAGCTTCCTCCAAACAGTGTCATCTTGGGCATTAAATTCATGCTTCATGCACATGTACTTTTAACTGTGATATGAAAGATGAGCAGCACTAGGCTAACAGCTTTCTATATTGCTCCACAGGGTTTTTCTGGCAGCCCTGCTGGGGCAGACTGCTCTGAGCCCACTCTGCAGGCCTAGTCTGTCCAAATGCTGCCATGGGGCAGAACCTTCCTGCTACCCCACTCCACCCCACCCTGAGCCGTGTGTTTCACTCTGTCCCTCGCTTTGGTAGGAGGCCTGGATGTCCCTCCCTTTTGGATGCTCCAAATCCAGAAGAGCTCAGACTACAGGAGGACAGAGGAGACATTCTTGGAGGTGAAGAAATGAACTCAGGAGAAGGGAGAACTTTGGGCAATAATGCCCATCAGCAGCAGGACGCTTTTGCAGTCCAGCAAAAGCCAGGTATCATTGCTGATAGCCAAGATAGATAATTTCCATTCTGCTCACCGAGGCCATGGAAAAATGCCAGATCCTTACAACCAGCACTGAAGTATGGCAATCCCATGCTCCTGGCGGACTCCCAGCCTCCCAGCGTGGCAACTGTTACGCTCAGACTGCTGCAGAAAACTCAGAAATTTGGCATCCAAAAAGTCAGTCAGACCTTGCCTGCCTGGAGTCTAGAAGATTTGGAAATTGTCAGGCAAAGTCTCCCTGGCTCTGCCTTTCATGGGAGACTTCTGAATGAAATGCACTATTTACCTGAGGCTTTCAGCTCCAGCCAGCTCAGCCTAGGCAATGCAGCCAGGTAATGTGGGTAGCACAGCACACAACTACCTAAAGAGAAAGCCCTAAGGATAAAGCAACTTAACTCTCTGCAGTGCCTCTAGGCTGCTCCTGTGTTTCACCCTGGTTGCAGAAGGAGCTCACGATCTATCTCAGGCACAGCCCTCTGCCAAAACTAGGCTTTGGTATTCTTCCAGGACAAATCCATGAAGATTTTTTTCCTCAGACATGGGAAAGCAAAGCTTGCTTTCTGTCAGAGATGGTACCTTTCCCCACTGACAGCTCTGGCAAGCTGCATGCATTCCTAAGAGTCCTGGAAGCATTTTTCCCTCCCCTAAGCAAGTGGGCTGGGCAACAGCCTGCATCCTTGCCCAGGAATAGCCAACACAGACAGTCTTGTTTCCTAACGCCCTCCTGCCAAGGGATGCCCCCACGGAGCAACACCATCACTGCCATACTAATAAAATAAGCATTGCCAGGGACATGGATTAGGATAGTGCCAAATTCCAGCCCTGCCAGGCACAGTCTAGGAGCTGCCACAGGTTGTTCCCAGCAAGTAGCCTGGAATCAGCCACTTGGCTGGGGGGAAAAGAGGTTTTCAGCTCATATCAGGCAGAATAGTGCTTCCTCCCTGCCCACCAGCACACGCATGCAAGCATCAGGCAGTAAGGGACACAGACAAGCAACCCTGTGAGAAATAAATAGAAGAGATGCTTCAAAGAGGTGATTATGCCATCAAGTGACAGACTATGCTGAATGGTGTTTCCTTCTTGTGCGTATAGTCTAGCCAGAAACTAGATGGGAGGAGGACAACTAGTGGGACATCTTGTGCCATCATGCCTCCCTGAAGTGTGTTACCACTGCAGCTTTTGGAGAAGATGAGGGTAGAAACAAGCTTTGAGGTGTCCAAGATGCAGACTGGTTAGAGACGGACAGGAAGGGGCAGCAAAGGCCATGAAATATGGAGAATGTTTGACTTCTCTGTCCCATGTGTTTCTCTTTATCAACTTTCAATGGTGCTGATGGTTGCTCAGGTGCCAGTGCTGAGCCACCTGCTATGGCTGAAGACATAAAAGAAGCAGGGGCATGCCCAGGCAAAGGCAAGTCCTGAAAATGCAATGTAGTTGCATTAGAATGGTATAAGTCTAATGGCACTGGCTAACACAACAATTAACTGTTGGGAAGAAAGACATCATCACTCACCTCTGCTTCACTGAGTATGCCTCTGAACTGGATAATTTTATTTTCTGGTTTATCTGCTCTTGCTTGTGACATTAATACATTGCTAATAAGCTTACCTCTTCCCGTTGCATTTGGTTGTATAAGACATTGACTTTGGATGCTTTCCCAGAGGAGCTCTGGTAGAACAGCGTCCCCTGGGTTTGACACTGGCAGAGGTACCAAGGTGCCTGGGCCCTGTTAGTTTGAATGATGTAGTGTAAATATCTGCATAACTAAGTCTGCGGGCTTTCAAAACATGAGCAATAGTGATTGCTGATACTTATCCATTAAGGCAATCAACTTGATTGCACTGCAGTGCAAGTGCAAAAAAATCAATTTACTTTTGCAGGTTTAGGATCTTAGTACATATTCTTGTGGGTGACTACAGGATACTTTGTGAGATATAATAAGCAACTTTTGAAAGGGATTTTTTTTTTTGCATTTTACATAGAGAGTAGTACTACTTCCTGTCATCTGAAAGAACTCCGTCCATCTGAAACTGCGTGGAATGCATGGGATAAATATTTAAAAGCAAATTCCATTTTCATGAACCCCAAGTGTAAGATTCCAAATATAACTTAAGTCAAACTTCTTAGCAAAAATGTTGGTCTCCGTATGAACCCTGAGGTAACTGAAAGGTGTAAGGATGTCCCCAGATGAAAGGATCTATTTAAGGATCAGGGGAGCTGGTAGACCTGCTGTTCTTCTTTTTTGCAGCAAAGAATGGGACTTCTGTTACTTTGAAACATTCAGAAATTAGATTACAAGATTTTGCAGATAATTCAGTCATTAGAGATGCGGAAATTTTTAACGTGTTGAATTGTCCTAGTGACAATGACTCCCTCAAGACCCTGGGAGAAAGAAGTGCTTCCAGCAGCATGGTCATGCCGCAAGCACCTTTTGGAACCTGAAAGATACAGAGGCCGCAGGAAAAAGAGCCTAAATCTTTATCCAGGAAGTGAACCCTGCACAGATTGTTCCTGCACTGTATGGCAGAAGGTATTGATTTCCTCATTTATGTGGAAATTATAAAGACGTTGTAGCATTTTTCCCTTAAAATTGCCCTGCAGAATCCCAACAAGTTTTGCACACTTCAGAAGGAGTTTGTGTCCCACTAAGTGTTCATATTAATTAGAATTATTGGGAAAAAAAGATGGAAGCTTTTCTGCTTTACTGATTTGGAGGGATAAAAATAATGCAAACGTAAACTGTCTACATCAGTCTCTGTTTAGATGGCCCCTCACACCAAAACAATTTCAGTTCTTCATCCTGCTGCACTGGACAACATATAATATAGAAGAACTTAAAGGTGAGTCTAGATGTTAGTTGTCTCACTACCCAGCTAACTCCCCTACCAGCTGGACCCCAGGATCACACCTGATGTCTTGTCTGAAATCACAAACTTTGCATTGGAAGCTGGGAGATGAAGGGTGTCACCATCCCAGTTGCTCCATAATCCACCGGTCACATGGTCTACAGGAGTTACACAGCAACTGGGAGGTTTGTTTTACAGAAGTTGGTGGAATCTTCCACTTTGCTGACAGTTTCAATTGATATATTATTACTCAAAACTGATTACTGCTTTTTCGATTTATTCTTCTTACCCATTTTGCCATGGAAGCTGTGAGCCAGTCATCTGCATCCCATCGTATAATTTATGTACATACTAAGCACAGAACTGATCCAGACTTCCCTAGCACACCTACTGTAGCCCTTAATTGGATGCTTAAACACAGACAGCATTGTAGACCACCCTTAGATAGTCTCTTTTAACAGTCTCACATGTGCCTTAACCCTACAACTTTCCGGTGCTACAAATCCCATTCTTATTGCTCATCTCTCCCCAGTCAATACAGAACAAATTCAGGCATCTTCACAGGCGTGCCAGTCTGGATGCTGTCACATAACACATGACCCTTATCGGATTCAACAGTTTTGGGTTAATGTTGGCATATCATTAATATCCTCTTCTGTATCCTCTATCTGTATTTTCTTTCTTTGTTCTCTTTTATTTCATACATCTCAAGACCTTTTGTCATTTACTTTGAAGTTTGCTGTGAGCTTTGGCTCAGTTTGATTTTTGACATCCCTAACAGTATTCCATTGCATTCTGAACCACAGATAAGTAGGTTAGCAGATTAAAATGATCTGTTAACTCACTTTTCCCCATTCACCCAGTAAGTCTAAAGCTGGGTTTGTTTTGCTCTTGCATAGCTGCAAGTTACAGACTTCCTCTGCATTCAAGTCCCTCAACTTCTTAATGAAGATGATTTGACTGATAAGCCCCATGAATTCACCATGACTTCTGCTTTCAAAATCGCAGAGCTTAGTTGCAACACTACTTCAATTTCTCCCTTTATCTGAAGTTGAATCATCTTGTGACCACTTAGTTTAAGGTTATTCCCCAGAACCATATCTAAAAAAGAATACATTTCAAAACCAAATTTAAAATCACACCAGTTTCTGATGTTTAAATTACCATTCAGAAAATAATCTAGTTTAACTCTACCACAGTGACTCAAAATCTCATAGCTATTTACTTTTTAGGTCAAATTATCAAGGTTAGTGTTCCTGTGCTAGGTGGTCTTTATCAGCATGAGTCACTTCGACCTAAACGGTTTCTCGTTTAGCCATGTTTTCCTTCCTTATTTTTTTGCAATCAGATTGCAATAAGGACTTGCAAACTACTGCCTCCTTTCCTTTGTCTAGAGCAGCATATATCCCACGAATCAGTCTTTTAATTTCTTTATCGCTGTTTTCATGTCTAGTCCCATCCTAATCTTAGTTTTTATCAGAAGAATGTACTCAATGGCAAAGATGAAAATTCCATGTTTTCATTTAGAGAAGACAAAAAATGTATTTTATAAGCATGATTTTCAAAACATTTTCTGTGTGTGTTCAAGAAGTGGCGCTAGTATTCAACAACTTGAGATATGGAAGAGACACGAAAAGAAAACAAAACAGATGAGTAACGGCAGCTTTGTGGAAGGTGTTAACACCAACAGCAGCTATGCTGACCTCAGTGGAGCTATGGCAGAATGAGGCTCTTCTCTTGGAGATGGACTTTGGACAGAGATGTCTGAAGTATGTGTGTAACGCAGCTGAACATGGTAGGTGGATAAATGTGTTTTTTCTCTTTTCTCTGAATGAGGTTTTGTAAATTTCCAGAGCTGAGGAGGTGGCAGTTCAGTAGTTACACATCAATTGCCCTTCTCAGTAAAAATACAGCTCTTACTACCATCAAACCCCCAGAGCATAAGTGGTTTAAGATTACAGATCAGCAGCAAGGAATGAGACAATGAGACTTTTAAAGAATTGCGCTTTCTTGCACAAATTATCAACATGAGTTGTATTGCATTGGAACAACAACAAACATTGCAAAGAGTATGTTTTTCACCACTGCTGAAATCTACAAGGTATGGATAGGAAACCAGAGATTGCTGTCAGAAGGTGACTGTTACAGAAGTGGTTTCCACTTAGTCCCTTCCAAATCTCTGAGAACCATTTGCTTTCTGGAATTTGGCCAATGATAGCCAGGGAGATACAGAACTGGAAGGATTGTAGTTGTCAGTCCAAATGAAAAAAATGTTTTCTGTTCTAGAGGCATTGAAGCCATGTCAGCAATCTTATTTTGCCTTACCTCTATTTGTAGTCTTCTCTTTTAGAGTCCTTCCTCAAAAATGCTTCCAGGCTAAATTGCCTCTCACCTGAGAGAAAGTAACTCAGTATTAAAGAAACACAAAAGGACAGTTTTTGCTTGCAAAATGGAAGATGATTTAGACAATAAGGTGATATTGACTTGGACAGTAGCAGTGTTTTCAAAGCTTTTTCCCATCAGACTCCAGCACAGTGCTGATCAGCCCAGTCACCCAGAGTGAGGATCAAGGTTTGGTTCAGGATGTCCAGGAGCAGTAAATGTAGGCAATGCATTTTTGGAACGTAACAGAAAAGTTGTTATTCCTGCTATGAGTTTAATGTGGACTTCAACCCTAGACTGACACGGTGAGTGTACCAATAAGCTACCCATATTCAGGAATGGATCAGCACCAGACAGTGACTGTGTCTGACTGCAGAATTCTGTCCTCCTCTCCCTTTTCCTCTTCTCCTTCCCTCTTCCACTTTCCTCTGTTTCTGGTCCTGCCAACAGCTTGTCTTTCTGGAGAGAGGAGGTGGAGAGAGGGAGAGGGGGAGGAAAAAGAGAGTCCCCTCAGCCTGGGGACAAGTACCAGATGGGAGATGGCACAGCTCCTTTCACATGCACTCTACTCCTGGAGTCCTGAGAAGCTGGCACCACACAGGAATACACAGTGATCATTGTTGGCAAAGCTTAGCCTCTGAACTACAAAACTGTCATTTCTCAGCTACTCTTCCACAAGCTTCTCAGTGATAGCATCCCCCATTCCTACCTTCATCCTTCCCTTCCTCAGCCAAGTGTAACTATTTCAGTAAACTACCAACAGTAGCACAATGTATACAATGATAAATGCATTTTCACAAGACGGCTCTTCTTTTTCACTAATTGCAGAAGTAGATAAAACCACAACATTGAATCAAGTATTCCCCATGATAAACTGTGGGAGCGTTGCAATATTTTGCTTTTCAAGCATTATGAGACACATTTGGCTACTTCTGGGAATTAAGCAGAGCACAGAACAGGAAAGGATGTTCAGTAAATCTGAAAAGGTGCATCTGATATAATTCCAGGGTTTAAAATCTTAAGGAGGAGTAAGTTTTAACGTTGAAAGATGACCTGGTTTCAGCTGGAAAGCAGTTAATTTTCTCACTAGTAGCTGGGACAGTGCTGTATTTTGGACTTAGGATGAGAATAATATCCATAACACAATGATGTTTTAGTTGTTGCTGAGCAATGCTTACAATAAATCAAGGACTTTTCAGCTTCTCATGCTGCTTTGCCAGTGAGGAAATGAGAGAGCGCAAGGAGCTGGGAGGGCACACAGCCAGGACTCAAGCAGGCCGAGGGGATAACCCACACCGTATGGCATCTTGCTGAACAATAAAACTGGGGAAGCTGGGGTCGGGGGAGCTGCTGCTTGGGGACCGGTTGAGCAATTGCATTGCACATCACTTGTTTTTTTTTTCTTTTTTTTTACCTTTCTTATTAAACTGTCCTTATCTCAACCCGCAAGTTCTTGTACTTTTGTCCTTTTTTTCAAGTCTCTCCCCTATCACACTATGGGGCTGTTTTGTGCTGAGCTGCTGCCAGGTTATACCACAACAAAGTGTCATTCAACCAGTTGTTCCCAAATGGACTCAATTTACTGTGCCAAAGCAGCTGTTCATGTGCAAGAGTGATTGTTTAGGATGGCCTTGTTTCTTCATTTCCAAGGACCAGTACTTTTACCAAGACTTCCTGTGCTTTTCTTTAAAAAAATCTTAATGCTATCTTTCATTTAGAATGATAAGTCAGCAGGTCTTTCTTTAACATAATTAACATCAAATATTACTTTAACACACTCCTTGTGATATGACACATGGGGATTGCTCAATTTCCAGTTCTGGAAAATCATGCCTGTAGAAAGTACTCAGGAGTAATAACTGAATATGAGTTTCCAATGCAGTGCCACAGAAAATAAAGTTAATGAGATTCTTCTGGATAAAAAAAAAATAGAGTAAAGGCACTGGTGCAGGCAGCACCAGATTATAACTTTCAATTTTGGTGCCTGTGATTTGATAAGAATGCTTAAAAATTGGAAAAGATGCAGAAAAGAGCCCTAGAAAATTTCTGGAAGTTCAAGAAGATGCTTCATGAAAGAGACTAAAAGAGCTGAATGTGTTTAGTTTATGAAAACTTACTGGGGGTCAATTATACACTGACTCCAGTATAAAATTGTTTCCAGAATAGTCAGTGCTGAACGGCTGTTTGATAATCAAAAGAAGAGACACAGGATGCTGACAGTGAATTTAAGTACTGAACAAACTACGCTTGGAGCGAGCTGCTCAGTAACACATTCCAGTCTACTGCTTCATCCATTAAAATAAGAAGCAAATGCATTCTCCAAAGAAAGACTGTAGTCAGATTAGCCCCAGTGAAAGGTGGTTGAAATCTAATTCAGGTGGGGAGATGCATAAAAATGAGATGACTTTAAGGTACTACAATAACAAGGACCGGTGATGTATACGGGAGACAGCTAATGAGTGGTGATCAAGATGTATCATAGCAATTCCTCTTATTCGGTATCTTGCCTTACTAACAGAGCAGTGATGAGCAGGGCCAAGGCCTCATTGAATGGCCAGCTTTCTGGCTACTCTCAGTACTGCATTCATCTGCTGGTTTCTACAAGATGGGTGAAACTTGCCTCAGCCCACGGAGCGCCATGATTGTGCCTTACTGGCTCCTGACAATTTCGGAAGGCGTTAATGTGGTTAAGTGGTTCTCAGTCAGGTGCGTGAGTCATGGGTGATGGACTGCCTGGATGTGTTTTTAATTAGCAGCAAAGGTGGAATTAAGAAAAGAGCTGTAGCTGCTGGGTATAAGTCCATCTGGGTGGCAAGCTATTTACATACCAGCAAACCAAGATTTATGCCAGGTCTCTGGCTTATCGCACATGCTCTCCACCTGGTCTGTTTGGAGACGTGAGACAGATGTGCATAGTCACCTTCCTGCTCCTGGCAAGCTTGATGGCATTGGCTTGCTAGGCTGAGACATTCAGAAAGGCTGTCTGAACAATGCTGTCTTGTCTTCAGTTTTGTACTTTTAGGCTCTGGACAGGATTATCTGCCGTCAGTCAGTGCTTTGGGCTGTTCCCAGAAGCAATACTGGACTCTTTTGCAAGAGGAATCCACCAAAATGCTGGTGTTGGACCTTGGGTCAAGTGATGAAGAGGTTTATCTTGCATGATGTGGACTTGGAATGTCAGCAGTGACAAGAAAATATGTTAATAGCCCTATTGAAGACAATTTCTCAGTGACATAAAAGAGTTAAACTACCAAATTCTGCTTTCAGGATGGTATGAGCAAGTCACAGGAATTGATGCCTGAGTGTGTATGCATAGTTCTTTGTTCTGCACATCAGCTTTAGCAGAAACCACCTAGCCTTTGTTGGGAAAGTGGTATTAAAGGGCCTTATGTGGTCAGGAGAGGTTGGTGTTGCGTGTCATGTTCAGTATCTCGGTTACTGAAGATAAAAAATCCATCTGTGTTTGTAAACAGACATGTTTCTACTGCCTTTGGGCGAAGAATGACTAACAGCATTGCGAAAGTTCCTATTGCTGCACACTAGCAGCACCTGCCCAACAAATGTAGTCATTCAGAAGAGGGGTTGGTTCCCTGCCACACCACAATGGGAAGCGGCCTGGGTGGAGGCATCCTTGTGAGAGAGGTGTGGATGGGAACTGGTGAAGGAAGTTAACAGTGTTTTTTTCCTTCTTGCCTAAATCCTATGTGAATTGATAGCATCCCAGAGGACTGGTACCACAGCAGGCTGGCAGGGAGAAGAGATGAGTTTGCACCATTCCTTATGAGCGAGGCTGAATAAGAGATGTGGAGAGTTCTGAGATCTGATTAAGTGTTGTAACTTTAAAGAGTTATGTTATCAGGTGGAATATTGTGAAGGCATTAAAATATTTTCTGATCTGCAAAACATAGTACTAGGGAAGTCCTTCATTAACTCATTTGCAGTATAATTTTTATATCATTACTTTACTCCAAAGTATCTTATGCAGTTTTGATATGCAAATTTTCCACAATTGGACAGCATCTTCAAAATTTACACTACTGTTTCATGTATATTCTTACCATTATATTTTTGTAATTTTCCTGTTCTGTGTCTGTACTCAATCATGTGGCGCAGCACTCAGGAAAGAATGATTATTTGTATATAATTCCAAATGCACTCATTCAAAATTAGTAAAAATCAGATAATGTGAACTATTGATAGGACTGCTGATTAGTCAGTTCTACCACGGCCATGGTTCATAACGTTTGTGGATTCCCATGGCAGGTAGGTGGCAGGGCAGGGCCTGTCCCACTTCCCCAGCTGGGAGCCGGGCAGATGGGGAGCCATAGTCCACGGTGACAGTGACCTGGGTCAGACAAAGCCCTGGTGGGCAGGTCCATGGTGATGGGTCAAGTCTGTGGTCAAGCCGGGAAATCAAGCCAGCAGGTCAGGGACAGGGTCCAGATCCAGACCAATGGTCCATGGTGCAGCACAGGCTGGGCTGCAAGGCAGCAGGAGCAGGAGCTCAAGCAGAGGCTGTCCTCTTTCTCTTTCCCAGTATCCTCTTTCTTCATGAGTATTGCAATCATTTCACTTTTTATCTGCCATGTCTCAAAGCACTGAGCTCTGGTCCACCGGACCTCGATGCTTGTTCACGTCTAATCCTACTGCTTCCAGTAATGCTATCAGCACACTGTAGCACAGTGGTTCTAACAGCAGCTTTGTTTGATGAATTCACTCTATTAAAACATGATGTCTTCATTGAGCACCTAATTTCATCAGTGTCTGTTCAGAAGATCTCAGCTAAGCACAATTACCTTTAATTTCATCCTGGCTTGCAGCGCTGGTCCAATAAATGACTTGTCCTATAATTTCAAATTTGCTGCATTTTAGAGTTTTACATTTTTTTGTAGTTTTATCTAGATACAACAACTTTGACTTTCTGCCACTCACTGCAAGTCTAGAGAGTGTGCCAACAATAACTATGTACTTAATGACAGCAAATATTATTAACCTAAATAAGTTTGCTAATGTCCAGTGTCAAGCACATAAATCAAGAAGCCTAATGCAACAATGACCAATTGCCTCATTGCCCAACTCATCTGTTAGTATGTCCAGGTAAGGAACATGATGAAAAAACAAGGTTAATCTTGTGCATTTTTATTTTTCCACCCAAAATTCCACCATTTATGTTAGAGATCCTACAAATTCCTAGGCAAATGCTCAAAAAGTAATAGTGTTACATGACTAAGTAGTTTGCCTACTAAAAAAACTAACATAAAAAGTTTAAGAATGTTGTAAAGCATGGCTTGTATCTCTATTGATATAGAATACATGCAGGTACTGATATGCATATGCATGTATATTCTTCTACACATACATACCCAGCTGATATAAAGTTAGTGTAAATCCTGAACTGGGCTACCTGCTGTGCCTGTATATTCTCAAAACCTTTTTGCTAGTGATGAGTATATGAGGCTTCTCTTTCCGTACTGTGTCAATACAACATCTGTACTATCAACAATAGGATTATACTATTAAGTATAATACTAATATTGTAATTGTATTATTGTATTGTCTCTGCGATGCTCAGTAAAAAGCAATGAATTTGGAATGAGCATAAGACACTGAGATTACCTTCTCTAGCTGTGTATGTCACCCAGCACCTTTGAAATAAAAGGTGAGTGGCAAACACACTACAATTACTTCATACTGCTGTAACTGCATGTAGTCCTCTTGCTATACGGAGATGTGAAACTGCCAATCCCTTAGCTTTCACATTTCTAGCGATTTCATTGCTCCTTGAAACTCCTCTATAGTTTGCACCCATCCAGCTTTTGCCATCCACTCTGTCTACCTAGTTTCTAGGTGGCATTTATCTGGAAGTAACAGCATGAATTTGAACCCTACTGCAATGCATCCTTCCCACTTTCAACACCATCTCTTACATCACTGCCAGTTCACAGGAACCTATTTTGTGTTTGTGCTATTAGCCCAACCGTATTTCCATACAACTTAGCCCTTGCCTGTACTGATGCCGCCTGCCTTTTTGATTTCTTCACCATTTTAGACATTGCTTTTACTTCTTCAGTTTCTCCAGAAGTCGTGAGTCACTTATTTTGTCCCTGTAAATCTTAGTTTTACTGCTTGTCCAACATCTTCATGGTTGTTTAGGCCTCTCGTAATCCCTACCACATTTCCCAGGATCAGCTTGTGTTGTCTACCCACACTGCAGACAAATGGATAGCTTCAGCATTACTGGTTACTTATCTGGCATGCCCTCCTCATATTACCTGAACTATCTCCTTCGCAGAGATCTCCTTTTGCTATCCAGACGATGTCTGAATGTAGATCTTTTTTTGATTTTACCATAGCTATCCCCACAACTAATACGGTTTAGCAAAGAGTGTATATCTTCATGGGGAAACCATATATAGTCACCACTTGTATCTGTATCAGCCAACATATTAGCCTTGGGAAATCTTTACTTATTTAGTGAGTGGATTACAATGGTTAACATAGGCATCATAAACTGGATGCTGCAGCTTACCATTATTAACATCATTGCCCTGCTTTTTGAGCTCCACTTGATGGCTTCAAATACAATGCAGTGCTTAACTTAATTTCTTCATATACCAAAAAGAGTACCGATAGCTGTTACGAATCTTGCTGCCATGCAAGATACCTGCAAAGGTATCAGTCATATTTAAAAACTGGGACTGGACTGATTTCCAAAGGGAGAATCTGTAGTAACAGCATGGTACTCATGCAACAGAGCTGTAATACGTCACACGATCAGGTAGTGTCTTTTGTGGAGTTTCTGAAAAATGGTTCAAGAAAGGCCTGTAGCAATGTTTTCTCTTTTCCAGCTTTATTCTTAAACACTCACTAAACTATCATCTGTTTTCCAACTGTTGTCTGTTCAGTAACAAAGAAAAGAAGTTCTTCTTGTAATGGAAAACACCATTAACAGGTTAACTTTCAACTTTTTCTTGAACTTCTTAAATGACTGATTAACTTGCTTCCTGACAGTTTATAGAAGAAATGAGGGTTGTAAACAGGACTGCTTACTTCTTTCTTATCACTTAAGTATCTGTTTAATTTATTCATCACTCACACAATAACTGCCTAGAAACAATGCGCGGTGAAAGTGCGTCTAACCATGAATTCCGCAAAGTCATCCACTAAATGAGAATTGGGAGAAAGGCCAAGAAACTACTAAGTCCTCCTCAAGCCCTAAAAACATAGTCCAGATATAGTTCAAGTGGTGCCTATGACTTGCGCAGGCACTTTGCACTAAAGTAAGTGGTCTTTAGCGTCCCATGAACACAACACTCATGACTGAATGAATGTATACTAGATTGGGCCTTTGTGTATACAAGAGTGAGAAGGGAAAATTACTTAGGATATTGCAATAGTTGTCTAGAAACAGAAATGTAAAGCCCCTTCCTATCTAGTTTCTGGTTTAAAACAGTTGTCACAGAGGAGGCACCACTGCCTTTGGTCCATGTCATGAACAAAGAAAGTACAGAGCCTGAGTGGCTCATCACAGGCCCCAGTGATAAGGCACGCTGCTGTGCATTGCGAACAGCAGAGTTGGGAGGGATAGGACAGTGTTTGCATTCAGCCACCTTTGGTTTCTGAACCCAAACAAGCCAGGATCAGGCAGGAGAGCACTCAGAAAAAGTTCTGGCCTGAATTCAGTTGCAGATGCAAATCCATGTCGGCAAACTCTGAACACTCAGCCAGTACCATTGTCACTGAGCTGATCTGAAAAAATGAATATTAGCTCTCAGGAATCTGCTCCAAAGGTGGGCCAATTTCTGTGTTCTCCTCCAGTGGAAAGATGTATGAAGGATTTTATCTGAAGGGTTATATCTAAAGTCACTATATATGAAGTGTAATTCCTGGTGTAAGGCAAATATATTACTGAATTATTTGACAGCAAGGGAAAAATGATTGCTGTCTTTGCAATATAGTCCTCATCATTAAAACTACCTGCTATATTATTGTGTTATTCTGTAGCAAAACTGCTTTCCGCCTCTCTGAAGCTGGCCATATTAATAAAGTTTTCTATTTGCACCTGATGTGTGGGATCATATGTCACCAAAGGGCACAAGGTAAGGCCAAGAGAGGAGATTTATGCTCCTTCTTCAGAGAGAAGGCCAAGAGGACCACAGCATGAGGATGGTTGTGAGTAAAGCTGGAAGATGGCATCTCAAAAGTCTAAAGGACGCATATGTCTGTGAGACAGAAATAGGCTGCACCTTGAGTACTGTGTTCAGTTTTGGGCCCTTCAATATAAGAAAGACATTGAGGCTCTGGAGCATGTCCAGAGAAGGGCAAGGAAGCTGGTGAGGGGTCTGGAGCACAAGTCTTACAAGGAGCGGCTGACAGAACTGCGATTGTTCAATCTGAAGAAGAGGAGGCTCAGGGGTGGCCTTATCACTCTCTACAGCTACCTGAAGGCAGGTTGTGGGGCGGTGGAGGTTGGCCTTTTCTCCCAGGTCACTAGGGATAGAACTAGAGGGAATGGCCTCAAGTTGCACCAGGGGAGATTCAAGTTGGACATTAGGAAATACTTCTTCTCCAAAAGAGTGGTTAGCCGCTGGAACGGGCTGCCCAGGGAGGTGGCAGAGTCACCGACTCTGGAGGTGTTCAAGAAACGTTTAGATGTTGTACTGAGGGACGTGGTTTAGTGGGAAATATTGGTGATAGGTGGATGGTTGGACTGGATGATCTTGGAGGTCTTTTCCAACCTTGGTGATTCTGTGATTCTATGAAACCATGTGCAGCTCCCACATAAGTTATGAGAGTTTACTCAGGAAGTATGACTACTTCAGTGTGGTGCTGCGCCTTATTGTTCTGCTATGAATGAATGCCTACTACTTTAAGGATGACATTTTATTAAATCAGTGATATTCTCTGAAGGTTCTGCATGGCATGAGGCTGCAGGAGCTCAATCAGCAGTAGGATGTTTCTGCATCATGTTAATCATGCAGGGCATATGTATCGTAAGAAGCAGTAAATTAACCAGAGAAGAAATCTTGACGGTGGCTACATGAAGTTATTCTCATTACTACAGCCAAGGGACCACCTGCTATTTCTGTCCTTGCTTTAAATTTGTCACTCCACACCACATTCACAGACACAGCCTCCAAGATATTACTGTCTTACGGCTGTCTGTATGATGGCTGGTTATGGCTGAATTAATTTCACAGCCTTTTAAAATTGCATTCTTCAACTGTTGTGTGTTTCTTCTAAAATGTTATGGTAATCTGTTAAATAGCACTGTACAGTTTGGACTCTGGACTTTTTTTGCTAGATGTGATGCTTTTAGGTTTCCAATTAACTAAAAATTAAGCATTAACTGGAATACTGCAATTGAAAAAAACTACGAAAAGATTTTAATTATTTTTTACAATTAGAAATCAGTAAGTAAGTACCAGTAATTAGCTTCCATAAAGTTGTACCTTGTCTTTCGTTCTAAACATTTGTAATGCCCGTGGCCTTTCTTAAATCACTCAAGCATGACGATTTCTTTCAGCCACATTAACTTTCTGTAGCAAGTGTTACTGAGCTTGTTCAAGTATAATTTGCTTATGTTATGCTTTTTTCTTCCTCACGTGACTGAAGCACTTTTCTCTCCACACAGTGGCATTACTCAGACCCTGGGTTACAGAGAAACATGCTAGGAATACAGATTATAGCTTTTATATTTTCTTTTTGTGGGTTAGCAGCCACGATTGCTGCTACTGCATCGAATGAGTGGAAAGTCACGAGCCGAGCATCGTCTGTTATCACTGCAACCTGGGTTTTCCAGGGTCTGTGGATGAACTGTGCGGGCAACGCGCTGGGTGCTTTTCACTGCAGACCTCACCTTACTATCTTCAAAGTGGAAGGTAAGTGGAATTTAACTGGAACATACAGAGAGTTTTTTTTTGCAGGATGGGAGCCTGAGGAGAGAAAGATTATTTCAGCTTGAGCAAGAGATCATGATTAAAGTGCTGCTATGAATATAAGGATAGCATAGGCAGAATGGCAGAAAAAAAAACCTGTAGAAATGATATGTACTTCAAGAAAGAGTGTAAGCTCTACTGCGCGGTTGGTAATACAAGATAAGTACTCTGGACAAAGTTCCAGCAAACACACTATCAGTAACGATACAGTGTGAGCAGAGAGATGCACAAAACTGTCTTCCAGCTGTAACTTCCATGCAGAAATAAGCATACCACTTGCTGGGTGGGAGGGGAAGAAAGATAGTAAGATCCATGACAGCAATCAGTGCTTTTTTGGTGTACAAGGAAACTAGGTAGCAAAGCACTGCATCCACAAATACTATGCAAATACTCACATGCAGGAAATTAAGTCCATGTGTATATACTTCCTGTATCACAGGCTAATATTTTATCTTTAGAGATCAAAGGTATATTATTCCCAATGTCCATTTTAATGGTATGTGCTGTATTTGAAGCCATCTATCCAAGCACAAATAGAGGTCTTCTTACCTTAAATCAAGAGAGGGCAGTGGCTAACTGAAAGTGTACAACACAATGTGTTTTCTGTATAAAGCAGTATGTGAAGAGACTTGTTTTCTGTGTCTGTAAAGCCTTGAGACTGTAGGTAAGGTGGTGTTCTCAGTGAAACTGCATAACTGCTCCTGAGGGCAGGGGCAGAGGGACTGCTCTTTCCTGGATGTGGGCAGCACAAGAGCAAGATGGGGTCAGGCTAGGAAAAAATGAGTCAAGACATGGGTATTTTAGGAAAAGAAAACAGAAATCCAGCTGAGGTTGAACCAGTTATCCAGTGCTTTTATGAGACCAGCAAGGAGCATGGTTATAAAGTGTGCGCAGGCAGTGATTGATACAAAATGCACTGCTGCATGGCTGTTCCCACATGGAATAAACAGGGCCGTGCACAAATGCCCCCACACGTGGAAACGTGGGGATGCTACGGGTCCATGCCTTGCCTTCACCACCCACATCAGACTGCATGCCAGGGCCTACTGATCAACTCTTACATGTACAGATGATTTTGAGATTTTGTACAGGTTACCATCCCTGCTCAACACCATCACAAATGACATGCAGGGCATCTGAATGAGTGAGACTATTTGCACTGCCTTTATGGAATGCCAATAATCAGAAATGAATTAACAGGCACTGAAACTTAAACCTACTTCGCTTTACATGTGAATGTTTTCCTTTTGCAAATAACAATTTACACATTATTTTTGCTGAGATTTAAAAAACAAACAAACAAACAACAGAGATTCTTCTCAGGCACACATAATCAAATTTGTTTAAAGCAATGTAAGGCACTTTAGTAACTATAAACTTCCATTATTTCTCTTATAATTCATATAAAAGCTGATTTCAGAATTATCGGCTGTAATCCATTTGCCACTTGTACTTTGTATTCTTACTGTTATTTTGATCACTGGCGGACTGGAATTTGAATAAACAAACTGCACATCTGTATGTGGATATCGTTTAAATATACACATAACCATCTGAGTAAGATATTGTTCATTTGCTCCTTAGAATAATGTAGACAAGAAATCCACAACAAATTAAAGTTGCGTGCTCTTGTTAAAACAGGAGGGTGGCAAGCTTCTAGACTGACATTTAGGAAGTCTAATTTAGGCTGCAGGCAGCAGCACGGAGTAGTGTTACATGTAGCTTAACCACTACTGAGAAAGAGAGGTATTTTGTTCGGAAAATCTGCTAAACATAAACTCCTGGTAATCCAAGGAAAGCAAGAGTTTAGCAGGGAAAGAGCTGCACACTCTCCCTCTGTCCTACACTGTAAAACGCTAAAATGTTCATGTTAAAGACTGTCAACGTATCATCGTTATTGGCTTAGTGACTTTGGGGAGGGCCGGTAAAATAACTTGTACTACTGCGCTTTTATGATTTTATGGAGTCTGGTTACAATTTGTCCTACAGCCAAAGACAACTCTGTTACACAAGCTCCTCGCTCCACTCCTGTCTATCCTTAGGTTCCCCCACAGAAAGAATTATCAGTGAATAGCAGAAGTCACTTCTACTTCAAAGCAGATTCATTTGATCATAAAAGTTTTTATTGTACTTTTCAGGGTCTCTTACAGCAGAGGCTTCCATACAGCCTCTATGAAGTTTTAAGATGTTTATTTTTCTCAATATTTAAATCACGGCAAACAAACAACGAAAAGAAACAGACTTCAAAGGTCTTTCTTTGAGCAGTACTACCGTGCAGTCATTGGCAGTATGTGAGTGTAAACCAGAACTGACTTTCCAAGCTGACAGGAGCACAGCAAAGGCCTGAACATAGCCTGTGCAACCAAGCCTGTCTACCACCCCATCTCTTAATTCAGTGCTGCACAAGCAATAGTCATCTCTCCTCCTTATTCTCAAGCTTATCATCCTGAATTTCTGCAATCCCCAACTCTTCCAGATTTGTCCTCTCTCCTATGGCGCTTTCACAGTCAATCAGGACAGCTACTAGACTTCTTCAAATAAGTTCAGCATTTGGCACTCTCAGCCTATGGCAATGACTCCTCTGCACTCTCAGGTTTCCCCTGCCATGCGTTTCTGGAGGTGTACCAGAAAGTAGAAGAAATGTGCTTCCCTCAGCTTTTGCTTGATCAGATCTTCTGCCTGCATCTCTTAGTCTTTCCAGTGCCTGTCTGAGTGTAGTGAAGTAGTGCAAGCAGTGCTACCCTGACGGTAGCAGAACCAAAAGGATGATGCTCATGTATCAGATGTGGCCCTGAGGGACATGGTTAGTGGGCATAATGGTGATGGGTCGATGGCCGGACTTGATAATCATAGTGGTCTTTTCCACCCTTAATGATTCTATGATTCTATGATTCAGAGCTGCCATTTCATGATGCTACAATAAAGCTAAAGGGAGGAAGGATGTTGCAAGAGGACAACCAACTACTATTGCAACCCAAAGCAGCCTTGCTCAGCCAAACACCATCTGGACATGGAGAGCAATACTGGTGAGGCTGTTGCGGGGTGACAAAGAGTGAGGGCTGGGACCAGAGCCCCATGACACCCTGTGGAGAAGGACCTGGGGGTCCTGGTAGATAAAAAACTGAACATGACCCAGCAGTGTGTGTGCTTGCAGGTCAGAAAGCCAATGGTATCCTGGGCTCCATCAGAAGAGAGGTGGCCAGCAGGGACAGAGAGGTGATTGTTCCTCTCTACTCTGCCCTTGTGAGGCTCCACCTGGAGTACTGCATCCAGGTCTGGAGCCCCCAACACAGGAAAGACGTGATCCTGTTGGAGAGGGTCCAGAGGAGGGCCACGAAGATGACCAGAGGGCTGGAGCACCTCCCCTATGAAGACAGGCTGAGGGAGCTGGGCTTGTTCAGCCTGGAGAAGAGAAGGCTGTGAGGAGACAACATTGAAGCCTTCCAGTATTTAAAAGGGGATTATAAACTGGAAGGGAATCAATTTTTTACTCGGACAGATAGTGATAGGACAAGGGGAAATGGTTTTAAGCTGAAGGAGGGAAGGCTTAGATTAGACATCAGGGGGAAGTTCTTCTCAGAGAGAGTGGTGAGGTGCTGGAACAGGCTGCCCAGAGAGGTTGTGGATGCTCCATCCTGGGAGGTGTTCAGGATCAGGTCGGATGGGGCCCTGGGCAACCTGGTCTAGTACCAGATCTGGAGGTTGCTGGCCCTGTCTGTGACAGGGGGGTTGGAGCTTGATGATCTTTGGGGTCCCTGCCAACCCAAGCCATTCTGTGATTCCATGATTCTACGACACGTTGGCTCCCAGCTGCCCGCTCTCCATGGTGCTGCAGGCTCGGCTAAGGCAGAGGCAGCCGTGCACGGGCGTGGCAGCGCCTCCGCCGGGCTCCCCCCGATGCAGCAAAGGCAGCGCGGCTCGGGCCACGCTACCCCTGTGGAGAGGCCAAGGGAGGAGCGGTGTAGCTTGCCCCCGAGTGGTGGCAAAACGGTATGGGATCACAGAACTATAGAATCACTGAGGTTGGAAAAGACCTGTAAGATCGTCTAGTCCAACGGTCAACCCATCCCCGCGATGTCCACTAATGACATTCCTCAGTGCCACATCTACAGGGTTCTGGAACACCTCCAGGAATGATGACCCCACCACCTCTCTGGGCAGCCTGTGTCAGTGCCTCACCGCTCTTTCGGAGAAGAAATTTTTCCTAATACCTGACCTGAACCTCCCCTGGTGCAACTTCAGGCCCATACCTCATGAAGTGTGCTTTTGGGAGGGTGGATCAAAAGATAGGGAATACACTAGGATCGCTAGCTCAAATTTGGGAATAGGGACCATGAGACATGGTTAATCCCCAAGCACTTTCCACTTCTCACTAGGCAGAAAGGTCAGCATTTGGACTGACTGAAATGCTGGTTCCAGCACAGAGAGTTTTGCGAATCCAGAACAATTGGGTGTTTAATCTTGATAACGAAAGGCTACTAATTCTGACATTAGATTACGTGGTCTTCACTCACATGAGACAGCTTGAATGCGTGTTTGGTCCCTAGACGGAGCTCTAGAGATCCTGAGATGTAGTAACAACATAAAGAAAAGTTTGGTGTTATCTGTAACACATTGCATATCACCGCCCTACCTCTGAGAGAGAAAGAAGAAAGTAAATTAAACAGTTCAACCTAGATAGGAAATGGTTTGAGAAATAATGGGGCTTGGTAGGGTGGTTTCAAGTAAGGCAAAAAATTGATTTGTATGCAATAGGGCCATTCATGGATAAGAGCCATGTTTGATGCAACAGCCCCTTACACAGTATGTATGAACTGAAGAAGGCTAACTCCCTTTATCCAAGACATTTGCCCTCAGGGATTTCCAGCAGCGGTGTTGCTGTAGATCCAGAGCAAGATTCAGGGCTTCCTTGTGGGCAGAGGGTTGCAGAAGAAGCATCCAGAGCCCAGGAGTCCTCCAAGAGCCAGAACAACTCTGTGAACCCTGAATTTTTTGGATCTCAGAGCTGAGGCATTGCAGGTTAGAGATTTTGGAGTGGTTCAGAATCCTGCTGCCAATTTTTGTTCTCTAACCTTTTGCTTCCAAGATTTTAATCTATAAGCTCTGAAAGTTCATTAATCTAAACCACAATGAATCACTGCTTATTGTGATTTACTATGAAGATATACTGGATCTGGCCAATTCGTTGAATCAGAATGGTCCAGCACTGTGGGAAGACTCTAAAGAGGTGTGCCTACTGGGGGGATGTGTAGCCACGAAGATATAAAAGATATACAAATGGGGTCCAAGAACTGCAGGGCCAGACTGCCCTGCAGCCTGATGGAAAATACAGAGGATGGAGGCTCTGACAGTCAAATGCCAGTTACTGGGGTAGAAACTGACCCAAAAGTTACAAAGAACATATTCTGATACTGCCTTAAAATCTGCAGGATTCCAGGAAAAGATAAGCCATTGCAGAGCAGCTCTCTTTTTTAGTTCTTTATGCCTGGAAATTTGTCAGCATTGCTGCAATTCTGCTTTTGTTCTATGAGCCCCCTATCTTCCCACTTCTGTAAATGAGAAGAGGTTAAGATGCTGAGCATCTTTCTCACTTTTGTCAAGATCTGGGCAGAAGTAGTGCTGCCTGTGCTTCTCTTCACTTATCCTCACTCTGATGATTTTGCCTGGGACAATCCCAAACGTGTGGTCTTCATTTGCAGAAAGTCGGTGAGGAAGTCTAGAAAGTGCTGCCAGTTGCCAACATGTTTTCCACGCAGCTGGTGCAGAGATGGGAGTGCAGAGGTTGCTGTTGGGGCATTAATAACAACACTCTTTCATCTTCACCAGAATAGATTGTTATCTCTGGTTTGCTTTTAGTTTTCTTTGATTACTCCTACATAGCAGCAGAGAGCGTACTGCAAAATGAATAGGTCTCTGCAGTAATTGGTATTCAGCCGATGTCTTAAAATACCTCTGTTCAAACAGGTTTTCTACCCTGCTCTGCCTTGTGAACACTGAGGTGGGTGCAGGGAGCTTCCCTGTAGCATGCACTGAGGAGCCCAGGGCTAATGTACTTCTAAATTCTTAGTAGTCAGGCCTTCATTCAAAGTCATGGAGATACAATCCATTTCATTTTTGAAAGTCCCTGCAGCAGGAGGGAAGAGGAGACCCTACAAAAATAGCCATGCTGGGTGGGTGGGAGAGACAAGACAAGTGCAAACCATTACAGCTTATCCTTTTGGAATTCACATTGCAGAGATTTAAGATTTTAAATCTTTAGCCTTCTAGCATATCTGACATTTCCAAAGAGTAGTGGAAAAGGGAGGAAAGAGGCTGAACGAACAGCTTGGGACTAGGCATGTGGGAATGAGTGTAGCCAACAGCTGCAGGAGCAGAAATAAAATCTATGTGCATAAACAATTCTGCTGTGGATACTATATGGACCTGGCTGGGCAGGTTTGAATTAAATGCCATTTTGTCAGAGAAAACAAGTCTCTACACAGGCAATATGGATAACTATTATTATATGTTATTATATCTTTCACTGTACTTACACAGTTTTTCAATGTTAAGCAAGATGACAGATGAGTGCAGCCATTTTAACGGGGCTTTAAATGCGTAATTCCTCTCCAGAGCCCACATACACTGAGTTCTGCAGTGTCTAGTTATCCTTGTAAACCTTCCCTGGAGTGGATGCTGTGGTGCTCTCCTGTGGCTTGGAGGCTGGTCAGTGTATCCTTTGGGCACTGTCACAGAGAATGTTACATGCTTCCCTCAGAAGATAGAAGCAGCAATGTATTTTATTGCTGTTAGATAGTGATTTAACGAAGTCACCAGGCTTAGAACGGACCCGATGATCAACGTTTTATGCCTAAAGGATGATATAGGTAACTGATCCTTTATATCACTCCGTACCTTACATCCTGTTAGCAAGCTACTAGTAGATGAGAAATCTCAACCTTGGAAGAAGTAAAGTTTAAAGAAGTTTACTGTTAGTCACTTACCGAGTGTCTGTCACAGGTAAGGAATCTCTCAGCCTTGAGGAGTAACCCTGAGAAGTGTCCCTGCACAAGGACAGACGCTGGTATGCAGCTCTCAGCCATGCATGGGGAGCTGAGCAGGCTCTGGGCTGTCCCCTATTTATGGACTACGATGACTGACTACTTGTCATTTTTGCATACCAGCTATATTTGGTGGGTGCACGCTATCTGCCCTGAATCCACTTTGAGTCCAGTTCAGCTATCACCACTGGATGCACCCACCACAGCCATCACTGATGACCATCATCAGAGCAGGGTTACAGTGGAAAGGTCAGGCTGGGGGGTGGAGGGAGGAGGGGCAGGGGAAGCACACCATCACACTCCACCCCATGACTATAGATCCTTCATCTTAGCATCACAGAGTCATGGTACAGTCACCTCTTATCTCTGTACCATAAATAGTGTATTGATAAGTTATGCACTTATAGGTCCATGGGAAGTAAGACAGTGCAGTGCTGCTATTTGTTACATACTCCTTTGTATCTTTTGGGTGGTTGAAGCTGGGTTATTCCTTTTATAATGTACCAAACTTTTATATGCAATATGATTATACGCAATAGAGACACTAACATTAGAGTCAGTACAGTCACAGCTGGATGAAGCGTGTAATTAAAAATTCTCATTGCTGTCAGTGATCACTCAAGAATTTTCCACCAATGTTGTTCTTCATCTTTTCTCAGTCTTTCCAGGACATGGTGTGTTTCCTCCGCATCATGATAAGTGGTGATTAGGGGTTTTGTCCATTGTTTCGGATGTGCTCTAGCAGCTGATACAGGTCATCACATTGCAACATTCTCACCAGCATGAGATTCATTCCAATAGAATCTGGACTCAATGTATAATCAGATTGTAATAATTGATAAGAAGTAACAGGAGCTGAATAATTAAATTTGCATCTTAAAGTTATGAATACAAATATTTGAACAACTACTTATATCTACAGTAATATTTTCTACAGATATAAAATCACAAAGAGTTCTCATACAAGCGCTCTCTCACGTCCCTTTCCAATATATTCAAGTACAGTTTCGGGGTTTTAATCAGAATGTATTTCAATATGACAAACATTATGTTCAGTGTCGAGACAAATGTCTCACATTACTCTCACAAATAAATCCTTGTAGTTCCCATACAGTGCATGCATTAACATCAACAGTTTGCGATTCGTTTCTGTCTTGTTGGCTTCTTGTTGACTGTCTTCTATGTTATAATGAGTATACTCCCACTGAGATTTAATCCTAGTGCAATGATTAAGTATATGATATATACCAAAGCATTGCACATTGTTAAGACAAAAACAGTGGGTTTTTTTGTTATCATAGAGTCATTTATGTTGGAAAAGACCTCTTAAGATCATTAAGTTCAACCATTAATCTAGCAATGCCAAGTCTAGTACTAAACCATGTACCTAGGCACCACATCAACCCATCTTTTAAATACCTTCAGGGATAGCAACTCAACTAATTCCCTAAACAAACTGTTCCAATGCTTAACATCCTTTTAAATGAAGATATTTTTTCCTAATATCCAACCTTAACCTCCTCTGGTACAACTTGAGACCATTTCTTCCTGTCCTATCACACGTTCCTCTAGGAGAAGAGACCATCTCCCACCTCACTACAACCTCCCATCAGTTCGTTGTAGAAAGTGATAAGGTCTCCCCTGAGCCTCCTTTGCTCTAGGCTAAATAACCCCAGTTCCCTCAGCTGCTTTTCCTAAGACTTGTTCTACTGACCCTTCACCAGCTTTGTTGCTCTTCTTTGGACACACTCTAGGACCTCATTTCTTGTAGTGAGGAGACCAGAACTGAACACAGGATTTGAGATGCAGCCTCACTGGAGTTCCCAGTCTGTACCATTGTTGTGACCCAAGTGCTGGACCCAGCACTTAGGCTTGTTGAATCACATGTAGGTGGCCTTGGCCCATTGATCCAGCTGATCCAAATCCCTCTGTAAAGCCTTCCTAAGCTCAAGCAGATCAACAGTCCTGCCTGACTTAGTGTCATCTGCACATTTACTGAAGGTATGTTTGATTCCCTCATCCAGATGATTGATAAAGATATTAAAGAGAACTGGCCTCAATACTGAG
The DNA here is from genome assembly GCA_024606505.1 of Aquila spilogaster. Classification (NCBI taxonomy): domain Eukaryota; kingdom Metazoa; phylum Chordata; class Aves; order Accipitriformes; family Accipitridae; genus Aquila; species Aquila spilogaster. The sequence continues at coordinate 8,304,291 of JANHGO010000033.1, read as the reverse complement.
CCCTGGGGAACAAAACTTATGACTGACCTCCAACTAGATCTAATTACATTCACCACAGATCTTTGGTCCAGGCCAGTTTTTAACCAGAGAAGCAGGTCAGAAGGGAAAATCCATGAAGTACTATTTTTATATTTTGCATCACTGCAATTGGTAGCTTCCTAGATTGGTAATATTTGAATCAGGAAGTGCAGGGGCTGTGCAAAGTACATGCATTGCAACCTCCCTGTTTCTGTTGGGTTTGGGATTGATGTGTGATACAGAAGATTTTTTGTATCACAAATTGATTGATGTGTAGCCAAAAGACTATATTCAGCAGGCACCAGGTCCATCCATTCACATTCAAAGCACTGAAACCTAAAATACCTTCTTGATGGTCTTTAATTGCAAAACAAGTAGCTGACATGCACTTACTGAATGGGAGCCATAAACTGACCTTGGCAGTTTGGCAAACAGCACTCACTCCATTCACACCTGTAATCTTAATTTTTTACCATCTGGGTCTCACAAACAACTTCTTGGCATCTTGTTGTGTTAGAATTGAAATCTGTGCTCTTGTATCTATTAAAAAATTCACAAATTATCCTTGAGGACTAACTGGAATAAAAATATAAGTGATAAGTGTCTACTTTCCAGATAGACTGACCCAATCGCCTGCCAGACATTACTCATTTATTTTGTTCCATGCCCTGTAATTCCTTGCTACGGGGGAGAAAAGGTTGTCTCCCTTCCCAGAAACTGGAGCCCAAGGAGTCAAAATGCACTCTTCCTCTCCGCTGCTATCTAATTTCTTCAATTAGACTGAAGATAACGCCAGTGAGCTGACCTCAAGTCACAGCCCTGAGAATGCTGAGAGATTTCTCTCTTTTTGAAACTCTGCTTGCAAGGGTTTAGATTTATTGTCTTACAGCTTAGTTCCTGCTCCCAGTTTCACGTATCTAACTCTATGATCTCCCTCTCAAGGTCTTGAGTTTTGTTTTTCCACTAGTGCATCGTCCCAGCACATTTCACAGCTGTTGTTAACAATGCTGTGCATTAATTCTGCCCATGTCAGAGACACCTGAGAGCATTACAAACACTGTCACCTAGCGCTTCATTATGTCTTACATCTTATCTGACTCCATCCCATGCTGCAGTTAGATAGGGATTAAGAATTGCCAGAGCTCCCCTAATTAGTGGCTCCAATATCACAGAATCTACTGTAATAGACAGTGGGAAACCAAGGGGCCCTTGTTTGTTCATGGCTAGTATTCAAGCGGCTGCTGTGTTGGCTGTAGAAAGCTCGCTTAGAGAACTGATGGGGATTATGGTTCACCTATTCCCCCATCCCAATAAACTGCTTGGCTGGTGGTAGAATGGGGTGCATTTGCCCGGTTGGGGCCCAGATTTAAGGAAACTGCTGGACCCCAATAGCCATTTGCTTTGTCCCTACTCAACACTACTTGGTCACCACGACTTAAGCATACTTATAATAAGTATTCAGTTTCAGTTTCAGTTGGGTTTCTGCTGCATCTTCCTCACAAATTTTTCAATTGGAATGGGTCCCAGATAATGGTTCACATAGCATGTTGCAGAGCATTACCCCAAGGTCCCTCAGTTCTTTCTGTTTTAACAGCAGGTCTGGCTTTGTCTTTGGAGGATTTATGGGAAACAAAGGATTGTTTTCCTCTGGCCCACTGTCCTCAGGATCATCCCAGATGTCCCCATCCTGGTTTTCTGGGGATACTGTTAGTTTCCTAACCTGTGCAGTGCTAAGGGGCTGGGAAGCCTTCATAAGAAGAGGATCCGAAATTGGACACGTGAGACTGGGCAGGTATGGCAGTGGAGTGCCTGATTAGCAACAGGATACTTCTGTTGATATTTCACTATTCAAGTGAAGAAGCCACATCTTCCTTTTGAAGGTATTCAGGATTTAATATTTTAATGTCATTATAATCTTTCTAGAATTCACTATTTAAAAAACACACACACATAGCAAAGCATTCAAACCTTCCTTAGTTTCTCTATTGCTAATATACCAGCACCGTATTTGTGCACCATGGGATGCTTTCTGTCACAGAAACAAACTGAAAGGCACGAAGAAGACAGAAAAAGATGTCAAAAAGAGCTACTTAGTGGTTCAGCACAGATAACCATCTGAGCAGACATCTACCAGAATCTGTTAGTACACAGATGTAGCCAGCTGGCATTTAGCTGGCTGAGATCGCTCAGAAACAAGGCTGGTGGCTAAATGGGAAGGACCTGTAGAACAAGATGGCCTTGTATCTTCATCCAGTGCATAGGACTGAAAGGGGATGAGTGAATGTGCTGGCCTGGAGAGAAAGACATAAAGTCAGATTCTTGTTCTGCCACTACAGCGATTCTCTACGGGATACTGGGAGACACCGTTGCCTGCCCAAATATTAAAGAAATCTACAGATTAAATTGTAAGGTCTTAATTCAGTATAACACATATTTACACTCAGGCATGCACAGTCTCCTGAGAGCCTTTTGTTCACCTCTTATCTTAAATAACTTGTACTGGTCACCCAGATATCTGGCCTTTAATTTTTTAAAAAAGAATCTGAAAAAAGCAGAGGCATTGAAGACCATGTCCAACACTTGGCTGATATGATCATTTTACAGTTACATTTCTTTTTTACTTTGTTAACTTTTCTAACAACAACATATCTTAGTATGGAGGTAATTAGCCAAGCCCTCAAATAAAACATGCCCTCAAGTATTCGCCTTCTTAAAGACAAAATGTGTGAGTTTAAATTCCACATCTTGAGCTGAGATGTATGTTGTACTCTTGAACCGTTTCCCATGAATGAAGACTTCCATGTGGTAGCTTTTAATAAGGTACACCATCAACCAGCTATTTCATTGACCTTATTTTATAACATTATTTTAGACTGCACCCTAAATTTTCCCTTCTAGCTCCCATTTTCCCAGAAGTTAATTACATAGACTATCAGTATTTTAATGGGGGCAATTACATAGTCTGGCAGTCAAAATGAGAAAAAAATTGAATATTCGAAGATTCTTACAAATTTGCTTTCGTAATAATACACATAGTGATTTCTACCGGGTACATCAGTCTTTATACTTGCTATTATTTTTGTATTCAGGAGAGACCAGCTGAAATGTGTGGCTACACCTCTCCAGATACCAGTCAGCCACAAAGACGTGCCTCAGGATTATATTCCGCTGCACAGTAAATGTGTTCAGGGCAGTGCACACTGATTGATATTTCCAAAGGAAATGAGAGCTCAGAAGTTCTAAATTTCCCCTGCGGATGGAAATCTGCCAAAATATTCTTGTATTTGGAGACTGCCTTTTCCTTCTTCACAAATGAATTTATAAACAGTAACACAGAGTGTCACATAAAAGCCTTTCTATTGACATTTCACCCTGGAACAGCAAAAGCAGAATCCAAACCCTGGCCACTGAGAAACAGTGACAGTGACTCACTGACCGTATCTCAGTGCAGCGTTTAGTTGGGTGACCAGGACAAACAGCCTCTCCAGAGACATAAACATCTTCTTTGCTGCACACCCATCCCACCCCATGCACACATCCCACTGCATGCCAAACCCTGCCTGCTAAAGGCAGATGTGGTTATCTCTCAAATGATGAAAATAAGTCATTCAATCAACTAAGTAATAGTTAATGGTATCTGGCTTTTCCATAGCGTACTTTTAATGGCAATGTTCCAGCTTACAAAACAGATGATATTAATATAACCTAGCAAAACCAATGCAATAGGCTATTTAACTTTTATTTAACTTATTAACCTTAATTTACACCTTTTTTTCAACATCTTGATGCTGTGAGTAGTTTCGTTTTACATGGTGGCTATTGCAAAACATATAATCTCACAATTTCTTAATTCCCTTTCTGGAAACTTCTCTGCTGCCTGAAGGGCAGGAAGGGGGGCAGGCCTCTGCTGAGGTTCCTGAGGAGCAGATCTTTCCAGGAGACACAGAGAGCCCTGCTAAGGTACGAGCCAGAGAAGGTGAAGGCAAAGCTGGGATGGGCTGTGCTTGGTATGGTCCGGGAGGCAGCTGGTAAGAGACACAAGTGGTCAGAATCAGTGTTCTTCCTCACAGACAGAGGCTGCAAGGGGCTTGGCTGCACAAGATGGCAAGTCCATCCCCTCAGCACACGCGGAGCAGGATGCTGTCACACAGCAAAAGGCTGTGTGCATTACAGTCCAGGAACAAGCATAAATATTTCCAGCCAAGGTACTTCACACACTTAGCATGTTTGCCAAGTGGCTTTGCCGCCTTCTTTAGTTCACAGAAATGTTGTTGCTCAAAGGAGAAAACAAGTGGGATTGTTTTGCCTCCCTCACCCTTCCTGTCTGCAAAACCAGACATCTCTGGTCTGTAGTTCCTTATAAACAAAAGAAGGAGCTTTTGTGGAGCCTGTTGATAAGAGAGACTCCACACCACCACACGTCCCACATATTTTTGTTATTATTTTCGTGTTTGCAATGATATGCAAATATTTGATCGCTTCCTAAGGTCACTTGCTGGTTGCACTGCAGCATGGGAATTACTGAAATTACTGGGGAGACTTAAGGGAAGGCCCAGGGCAGACAGTCACAGACAGACTGGTTTTCTTAACCCTCTGGTAGGATTTGCACTCAGTCAGCAAGATCCAAGTGTGCAGTTACATCTCCACACTCACCCCACAGCTCTTTCTTGGGAACAGTTTGCAAGGAGATTAAACACTTGCAGTCAAGTGAGCCCATTGTGGAACAGCTGGGCCGTGGGGCAGGGAGAGAGCTCTTAGCAAAGCATGTAGGCCACAGCTACCTGAAATGCATCAGCTTAATGGAAGCAGATCATCAGGAGACTTCAGAAACAAAACAGGTGAGTTACATAAGGCAGAGAGAAAAGCGGTTTCATCAGTTGCTTCGTGTAAAGAATGAGCAGAATTTCAGTCAGTGTTACTGCAGGATGTCTACCTGCCACAACCTGAACATGTACAGTCACCTCCAAAGAAGCACCAGCACAAGCCTCAGTGTGCTCACAGTCCTTAACCATCTGATAGTGCACTGGAGATGGGAAGTCCTGCACTACACCTCCACTTCTAGGACATTCATTCCTCCAGTCTGTTACCGAGGGGTGTCCAAACACAGCAGAGGAGTTGGCCTAGGGCACAGGGTATGTTTGGAATAAGGCAAGAGACAGAAACTGTCTTAATGAGAACATGCATTCAACTTATGGCTCCCCATTCACCACTACTCTTAGCTGGTAACATGCAGATAAGCTGCTGGAAAGCAAAAAAGTGAGCTTGAGAGGTACAAAGGCTCTGCCTCGTGCTGGTGGTGTCTGTTTTGCCACCACTGTCAGTATGGGAGGGGTTGGGCCCAGACTCTCTGCAGTCTCAGGAAAGTCTAACCAGGAGAAATCAGGTCATTTCCAAAATCTTCCAGCATTTCAATCAAAGGAATGAGTGGGAATTCTTATACAAGGAGCCTAAGTACTTTTGATCACTTATCCTTTACAATTTTACCACCTTGGTTAGTTTTGAATGAAAATAAAGTGAGCGTGTAGCGCTCACTTCCTGGCGTGGCATTGCAACAAAGTGGTTACAGCTTGCAATACTGAAGTGAAAGTGCTGATGAACTGATGAGAGGAATTAGGAAATAGAGAAAGGTATTTCAGATGTGACAGGCGCTTCAGTACCTCCTTAAAAGAAGAAAGAATGATGAGGAGAAGTCAGTTTCCTAACACTCATTCTATTATGCATGAGTCACACAAAATGATCTTTACAGCCAGAGCTTTTTTCACTGGCATTGCTCACTTTCCTCAGTAAGTGAAAGAAATAGCATTACTTCAAGATCTGAAGTTCACTGGGTTACATCTGCTTTCGCTCAATTCTACCAACAGCAATATTTTCTAAATGGATCTATTTCTTTTTCTCTCAACATCTTTGCAGTCTTACCGTCTCCTTCACAACACTGGGAGAGACAGGCTCATAACTGTTCAATTTTATGTCTGATCCAGTGCAGTTGCTCAAGTAATGTTTGTATAATTTAGCCCCTCCTTCACCTCAAATTGTGCACCTTCTCCTTTCTAAATAACTTAATGGAAACAGCAGAAAAAACAATCCCAGATGCTCCTGGTCAGCTATTGGTTCTGTGTAGTTGGACCAATAGCCTTAATAGCCAGGGAACAAGAAATGAACGGCATAGAGACTGTACTCTGTTGAAAACAACAACAACAACAAACAGAAAACAACAAACAACAGCAGAAACCCACAAACAACAAGTTTCATCAAAAAAAGAGCCTGTCTGTACAATGTGAGACGGTTTCTGCTTGCAAGCAAAAGCCTCTGCTGCAGTACTGTGTCCACTTTGGGTATTGCACTTTAAAAAAGACGCAGAGCACTTGAAAATAACACAGATAAGAATAATCAGAATCCATGTTTACAAAACATGACTTATGAAGAAAGACTGGAAGAGCTGACTGTTTAGTCCAAAGAAGACTAAACTGAATGTAGGCATGAAAATAACCTTCAAATATGTAAAAAGCGGTTGCAAACAGGATGAGAATAATCAGTTCCTCCTGTCTATAGTAATACCACAAGAAATGGTGAGCCTGAGATACTATGAAGATCATTAGTAGTTTCATCATTATGCCCTCAAAACAACAGTCCCTTTTCATCTATCCACAGACAGACTAGATACAACCTCCAGCTTAATTTTGTTACTCTGTGGTTCTTTTACTCTGCAGTTACCCTAATCAGTTCAACCTTGTATCCTGTGGTCCCTTTGAGATGCCAGAAGTGAAGTGTCCTCACTCTGATTCCCCTTTGCAGCACACTTGGCTGGAAAGCTTTTATTCAGAAAAGATGAATTATCCAGTGTCTACAGTCCACTTGTTGGTAGACCTTGGTCTACAAAGGTCTTTTAGTGGACTTCTGGTCTGCAAAAGCTGGCAAATAGTATTAAATCCTCTTGCCCTTTCTTTATATATTTTTCTTTTTTTTCTGAATTTGGAGTAGGTTTTTTGCCTGTGCTTGTAAAGCACATAGCTCTGTGTAACAGATTTGTTGCTTGTGATTTGGCATAGATATTGCCATGGAATCTACAGCCCTGAGCAAAAGCAGCACATTCACATTTATCCTATTTCACTTCTCTGCTATTTTCATTGCAAAAAAATATCCTTCTAACCTATCTGAAGCAGTGCAAAATGGAGGATACAAGGAGACAATATAGGCCAAGATGTTTGAACTACACGAGCTGTGCCTATCTTCCTTGTATCAAATATAAACAGCATTCAGACTAGAATTTGAACAAAAAGCATTCCGTTAATGGCCAGCTCAGTGAAGAGTCAAGCAATGCTGGCAGGGAGAGGTGATGCTTTGAATAAGCTTACAGTCCTCTCTGCAAAGCTGAGATTTACCAGGAGATTGTGATTGTGTGTACAGAGCTAAGATACCTTCATAAACAATCTTAAGTGGTGTATGTTCCATACTTCTCCTTTTTTCCTACTGAGGCAATGTTGACCCACTTCTCCTGGCACTTGAAGCTAGACACAGATGTGGTGCTAAAAGTACTGTGCTGGATGTTAGATGTAGGCTTGGGATTTATCCCAGCCCATGCCAGAAATCTGTGGTGTACCGTGATATACGTGAGCTCATCACCTGAAGCTCCCTTACATTCATCAGGGACAGAAGAACCTAGAAGGCGACCCAATCCATCCCAGCCCTATGCTAGGTCAGAGGAGCAATCTAGGCATGCCAAATGACCGTAAGGCTTATAGCTGACTTCAGAAACTATAGGCATACCAAGCTGGATTCAACTGAGTCAACAGATTGACCCTGACTCAACAGATACCTGCAGGTGAATCCTACCCTGCCTCACATGAGTTGGATGTCTTTTATACCCACAGCTTCAATCCAAATCAGAATGCACATAGAGAGCAATTTCCTTCTTTCCTACTACACCAACTTTCCCACAGTTCACATTTCTCCCATATACCATGCGGACTGCTTGAAGGGAGCAATGCTTCACCCAAAGCCACTGCAACCCCTAAAATGCTACCTTGGGCTGAGGAACCCTTCTCCATCCCACTGTATTTAGTCCTCATTGAGTAGACCTTTAAACTCAAACTATCCTTGATGTGCAAAGCCCTGTTGCTGTCTCTTTCCACACAGCTAGGATGCCCCAACAAAATCCACGTTCACTCATGTGGTGATGAGCACAAGTATGGAAAACAAGTCACTGACAGCCTGGATCTCACTCATGCAAGAGAAAACACCAGCTATTTCAAAAACTAAGCCGGCCATTTATTCTTCGGATTGTGCTTTTACATAAAACATGCTCTGTGTGCACAAATGTGAACTCGAAGTCAAGCTGTCCCTCATAGTCTCATAGGTTTTTTCCTCATGTAGAAATAATGCCATCCGTTTTGAAAGATACTTCAGTGATAACAGGATGGTGGAGGAGTAGCTGCAGCATGCAAAAAGGCTAATCAAGAGGAAGGGCTTGTTAAGCTCGGTTGTTAAACACTGTGTAGTTGGCAGGATGCTTTGAGGAATCAATGGACAATTTTATAAAACATGTAATAGTTAGAATGCACTGAAACAATATAAACCCTGTCCAGAGGAGCCCTTTGTTGAAGGTTTGGCAGTATATCTTAGGCTGGAGTCAAATAAATTAGTCATCAGATAAATCAGTCACGCCAGCTATGCGAGTGATACCAAAATAAACAGAATGTTTCAGTCAAATCCCTGAAACAAAAGGATCAGCAAATCTTATTTAAAATTCCCCTATGTAATTCAGGCGTAATTAAGTTTCTAACATGAATGCAAGTGTGCTGTTACAGAGTATGTGACGATGAAGACTGTATCTTTGAAAGTGAGTAAGGATCTCCAGATACTTTTAAAAGCAGCTTTTGAATTGCTGGTTTCAAGTACTTGCAAAATTCAAGAAATTTAAGGCCTCAGTCATTTCTAAATTACCACAGTTTTGCTGTCTGGGCCACCAGACTCAGAGTTAATCAAGCTCTGGGAGGAGAAACTTGGAACATGGGAGTCCATCCGCTGCAGCAGTGTGACCAGGCTGCAGTTTGTAAGAGGGAAAAAGTACTTCATTTAAATGGGTTGAGAAAGTCAAAATGTTGTGAGGAAGCTTCTCTTATCCAGTGTTCGTTTCTTAAAAGCTGCTATCTCAGACCAGAATATTACACTTCAAGTGACTAACGGTTGTTAAGTACGCAGCCTAAATGGTCTTGTGCACAGGGGTCTGTGTGAACCTCATGTAATTCAACAAGGCCAAGTGCAAGGTCCTACACCAGGACTGGGGCAATCCCAAGCACAAATACAGGCTGGGCAGAGAATGGATTGAGAGTAGCCCTGAGGAAAGGGACTTAGTGAGAGATTCAACACGAGCCATCAATGAGTACCTGCAGTCCAGAAGGCCAACTGTATCCTGGGCTGCATCAGAAAAGCATTACGAGCAGATTGACAGAGGTTATTCTCCTCCTGTACTCCATTCTCTGGAGACCCCAGCTGGAGTATTGCATTCAGCTCTGGGGCCCTATCACAAGAAACACACAGATCTGTGGGAGCAGGTCCAGAAGAGAGTGACGAAGTTGACTGGAGAGCTGGAGCACCTCTCCTACAAGGAAAGACTGAGGAAGCCTGGAGAAGAGAAAGCTCCAGGGAGACTTTATTGCCTTTAAAGTACCTTCCCGTACTTTAAGAAGGTCTATAGGAAAGATGGAGAGGAACTCTATCAGGGAATGTAGTGGTAGGAACTGAAACTGAAAGAGTAGATTTAGATTAGACATGAGGAAGAAATTCTTCACTTAGAGGGTGGTGAGGTATTGGAACTGGTTGCCCAGAGAAGCCGCGGATGCCTCCTCCCTGGAGATTTTCAAAGCCAGGTTGGATAGAGCCATGGGTAACCTGATCTAGTTGAAGGTGTTGGGGGGTTGGAACTGGATAGTCTGTAAGGTCCCTTCCAACCAAACTATTCTGCAGTTCTGTGAAACCATGGCCACCCCTATCCTGCTTCAAGTCCCCTTTGGTCAAGCGTAGCTGATGATTGTGTCCTTCTGGCAAAGGGCCATGTGATGGGCTGGGAAACTTCCACTAATATAACTGGTTTGTTCACCACTACATGCTCCTGCACAAGATTGTCCTCCTGTTCCCTGTCCCCTCCATAGTTCCTTACCACAGGTGCCCTCATGGCACCTCAGACTATGTATCTATGCTAAATCCATGGCCGATAACACAGAGAACACTAGTGCAGTGGCTTAAATAAAATTGTTAAGGAAAAACTATGCCTGCTATTACATAACTCCAGGCAACCACCTCTCCAGTGTCACTGTGGATGGCTGTGCTAATAAAAGGGCTGTAAGGTTCCAGCCTCCCCTACAAGCACCAAACCCTGGGAAGGCAGCTCCTGTAAGCACACTGGCCATTTAGCACATCGGATCTGGCCATGGCCAACACTGGATGTGCACAAGTATTAAAGCAAAGAGCTGTTTATGCATTTTAGTGCAGTTGGATGAATGGATTCCTAACAGAGGCTGAGAGAGTTACGATTAATATCCTAAAAGCAACAGCCTTTATCACATTTACTCAACACATATATTCAGAAAAGAAAGGCCATTTCCTCTGTGCACACTCACCAAATTCTACTGAATAGTGACTGTAGAACAAGCTATAGATGTATACTTCTTAGTGGCAGAGAAACTTTGTATTTCCTCATGGAGAAGTAGAACTATCATTGACATTTGCCAATCTGGCCAATAGTGAACTTTGTCTCATGTTATTTCCTTTTTTACAGTCACTTGTATATTACTAAATTTCATATCTATATTTTAATTCCATCAGTAATGACTCATTCTTTCTCTAGAAGGATTAGATTGAAGTCAATACTGTATTTGCCTTGGAAAGGCTGTGCTGCTTTCATTATTACCACAAAGCTACAAAGATTTTAGAACTGACAAATATTAGAGAGAAAATACTTCTCTGTGGGGTCTTATGGCATCTGTGAGTTTGACTTTACCTCATTAGATATTTTCACTGCTCTGCTGATGGTCAGCTGTATTTGCATATTTTCAGGATTACATCCCTCTCATGCAGTGCTCCACAAAGGAACCAAACAGAGACATTATGCTGGCATCGTTCTTATCAGGAACTACTGGAACCAGAACAAATGTTTATTACCAATTATTATTATTGGCTTCTAGGAGTACATCTTGTAATTGGTACTGTGCAAACATTGAATAGAAAGGCCAACTGTGTCCCAAAGAGTTTATAACCTAGGGAGTAAACTTCAAAAGAAGTGGGCAGGTTTATTCCATAAAGGAGGAGGAAGAAGAATGGAGAAGACAATCAAGATTGTTTGATCATTTTACTTCACAAACAGTGATTGAAAAGTGTTTTGGATTGGTGGAGTTTGTAGGTCCTTGTTCAGCTGTTCCTTCAGCATGCTGGGAGCTACTCCATTGGTCACCACTGCATTTCCCACTTTGGAATCATTTCTGTCAAAAAAATAGACTGCAGCATCCTGGCTCTCTTTTTGAAATGTTTTATAGTTTACAGTTATTCTGTGTCCTGAAGAAAAGGATCAAAGTGTCCAATCAGACTACAGCCAAAAATAAGATATGAGCCAAAAGTGTTAGCAGTAACGTGACTGCCAGATAGGAAGCAGCCCACACAACAGTGGTGGCCGGAAGCTCAGCAGTCCCTGCTCTGCAGGTGGGCAGTCTGTGGGTGGCAGACATTAGGAACAGGATCCTGTCTGCCTCAGCTCCAAGTTCCACACACCTTAGTGCATATTAGTCCAAAAATAGTCTATATGATGAGAAGAGTTTTTTAGATGTTTGATCAATGTTGGGACTAGAAAACAAGCCTACAAAAAAGAAAATGATTGTGAAAGGATGATAAACTCAGGTCTTGTACATAGCACTCTGAAAGCCCATGGCCACTTTCATGATTTGTTTAATGATATTGGAATTGGTGTTAGCACCAGAATATTGGTACCAGTACAAGAAACTCATATGGTACCTGCACTCGCAGCCTCAGAGAGGTCACGTTCTAAATCGGTATATCGGTTTTCCAAGGAAAATAAATAATTTAAACACATAAATGGTTCAATTGTTTTGATCCAGTGTGTTTTGCACAGATAACATTTTTCAAGGTGCCTTTTGAATTTTAATAGAATTTCTGGAGGAGAGGGCATAAAACAACAGAGATTTCCTGGGAAGATGATGTCTCCAACTTTCACACTATTTGAACAACACATACGAGGCTGAGAAGAATATGTGTAGGAAACATCTATATAATTAGATTAGGAATGAAGTTCTGATTATACAGATTACCAGTAACTACCATAATTCTCATTGGTAGAGATGCCCCATGCTATCCCAGAAGCCTTCCAAAATGATCAAGGATCCTGTCAACTGTTGCAACCTAGGAAGATATAAAGATAGCAGTCTTCATCAGTAATGTACTATTAATCACAACATTTGAAGCCTATATCCTGTAAAACTGCTTGGATTTTCCCCTTTGGCACAGTTTGTGTATCTGACTTTGTCCTTTTGTTGTGTTTGGAGAAATTAATCTACGAGCACTGAAAGCAGGCATCAGTGTAGGCGCCGGTCTGGTCCTAACCATCTGAGCAAGAATTTATTTTGGCCACTTATCTGAGCTTCTATGTTACACATAAGAATAAATAGACTATTTCTTTAATTCTGTGTTTGTTTTTGTGCCACTAATCCATTTATCATTGCCCACGAACAAGTATATGACAGAAGCTTGTATATGGCCAGTTGTAACCAAAACCAAGGTCAAAGAAACAACCATTAGGAGGACTTCATGGAAACACATCAAGAATTGGCTTCGATGCCAGGATTAAAACTTTTATTTTATCCTCAGGGATTACAAACTCTAAATATTTAATTCAGGGATCCACTTGCTAAATTACATTATACTCTCTCTGAATTCCCCCTGCTTAGTTTTCTGTTTGCCTCCACTCTTAGCTAAATCTTTAATATATGCCAGAAAAATAATAAAAATATACTTTGAATTAGTATCTTTTGGCCATTTTTATTGATTAGTCAACATAAAATAACTAGGAGATATTCGGATATTTAATAAACTAGTCATAAAGAAGAGTTGGCTAATTATGTTTGACAGAACAGTGCTGAAATGTTGTCCCAAATGCTTTTCTCTTTACTGTTTAAATAATCTATTTTCCTCCCTTGACACCATGAATGAGAAGATAGTAATAGCCACAGCTAGGATTTACTGCTCAAATCCAGATTCCTTTGCATGCAGAAAAGATCTTTCTCACTTACAGACAAAGAGGACACAGTGTCACACTACCCAGGCACAGGTGTTTCTTCCTTCTCTAGTTCCTCTTGATCTTTATGCTGGTATTTTCATTTCATTGGACTTTACTTGGAAACAGGAGAGGTTTTACAGTTGATAATCCTTTTTGTCCTTGAAATACCTGAGAGTGTGAACCTTTCTGTCTTTTTCTTTTTTTTTCTCCCCATGAATTTAAATTCATAGAATTCCAAAGCTCACTGGTGAAAAATCAAATCAAATCAGTCTGTTAGGAAGATCAGTCCAATTTTGACTAAGACAAGAAAGAGTATACAAATCCGGTACCATTTCCACAACACATAAAACATTGTTCACGTTTCCTCTGAATGCCACTCTTGCATAACCCTTGAACATTAGCATATGTTATTAAAGTTTAAAATTACACCCTCGCCCAGCACTTGTTAATCTGCTTACAGCGTCCTTCAGCAATTTCAGTGAAAAGGGATACACCAAGGCTGCTGTAATAAACCTGATTTTATGTGATTCTGGGGCACGGCATCTTGTTTGAAATGATACCAGGAAGTCACACCTGCTTTCAATAGCCTGAGAACTCCAGCAGAGACAACTGGCAGCAAGGTAGTCTGTGTTGGCCAGGACAGCATCAGCAGAGAGGGCAGGGGCTGCCATGGAGCTAGGCAGAAGTCTGAAAATGACCTTGCGAGTCATGTAACAGAATTGGGAATACTTTAATTTCCAGGCCCTTTGTTTCAATAGCTCGTGTTTTAGCTCTGCCAGCATTAACAGAGTTCTGTTTGCTAGCTGTGTCAACAAAGCACAGAAAGGTAGCACGTTAAGGCAGATTCTCACAAACCCCTTCTGAGGTTGTCTTTGACAGAAAGCCACCGACGTTCAGCGAGAGTTCAGAGCTGCTAATTTAGGATAATATCATCAAACTTCATGCTGCTTCTGCTGACCATAAAAAACTCAAAGTATACAACGTTTAAGTATAGCTTCCTAGCCAGAAGGCTTTCTACTCCATCAGGAAAGAAGTTGATTGGTTTGACATGAATAATCTGTTCTGGAGTTTATGCAAATCATCATTGTATTACGAGTACTTACCAAAAATGTATTTGATTATGTATTCCAATAATTCCAACAATTGAGGTTGTATGTATAAACTTCTAATTCCCTGATGTTTGTGGTTTTGCTTCTCCATTTTTCTATTTTTCTTTTTTTGAGGGGGATGTCATTTGGGCCACAGTTTGTCCTTTCCCAGGCCTTTGCCACTTTATAACTCCCTGAAGCCTTCACTGGCCCCATCTCTGCCATGAAATAAAACACTCCAGACTGGTGCTTAGGATTGCTCAGGCCACACTGCAGAGCCGCTTGGGGAGGATCAAGTGCTGTGGCCCAAACTGAGCCACGAAGTTGCAAAATTGCCAGTTAGAGATCCAATGCTGGACCTCATTTCTTAGGCTTCTCGCACCTTCTTTATCTAGAAGCATATGTGCTGAAAATGATAGAACTTCTCCAAGACTACTTCTGACTCGTAATATAATTCCAGGCTATATATAGGGCATCTGCCTTCTTCCCATAAAACAACAGCTTCGGCCTGCCAAAAGTGTGGCACACAGGTATGCTGCATTGGCCGAATACCCACTGGGGAATCAATGCTTCATGCCACAGGGACATGAAGAGCACATAGCAAGGGCAGAGAACTTCTCCTGTAAAGAACACACTGCCAATTCTGATCTTTATGGATCATTAAAGTAATTTTCTGTTTTTAAAACTGTTCTTAGTTTCAAATAAGTGGAGTTACAATGTCACACATACCATACTTCCTTAGATATGTAGTATTTAAAGCTCACCCTTTAAGATTTTGGCTCCAAATCTATATCTAGGTATCTTTCAAACAAAACTGTTGCCTGATACCTCGTATGATAGCAGACAGAAGTCAGGAAGCTTCAGATCACAGATTTGCATCAAATCATGCCTTGTGCTATAGGACAGAAAGACTTATCTTTCCAGACATTTTAAGTGACACCAAGATAGTGCCCTCTGTGCTCCTGTGGTTCTCTGTCATCACCAAATCTTAAATCTTAAATCCTGCTGTCAAGGGAGAATGCTAAAGGAATACTGACAAAGGTCAGCAGCAAGGTCTCCTTACACAAGCAAATTAAGATAACTTCTTATCCCTGGCTTTCTTTGCTGTAACTAGAACTTTCACTTTAGGATAACGTGGAGAGTGTTCATATTTGAACCAGAACTACACAGGGCCCGAGAGAACAAGCGTAGTGTCTCAGTTTCCGGTTTTGTTCAGCAAAGTCTCGCAGTCTGTTCATGCAAAATATTTTCCTCTCTCTCCGTGGACTCTTTGGATCTGCTTCCCTCTAAAGGCCATTCAATGAATTATTCTGTTTCCCATAACATGAATCAAGTCTTTCATTTAAAAAAAAACGCTCAGGTCTTTTCCTTATCTGGAAAAGTGTTTGAGCTCTAGGAAGTAGAGGAATAAATACTTTAAAGGTTATTATTTTGTTGTAAGAGAGCTTCAAAGAAATAAGATTGGAGTAAAATAATATATTCTATCAGCTAGCAGTGCTTTTCACAGTAAGTTTATCTAAAATGAAGCCTCAAGCATCAATGTTTTTGTAGTACCACACTGTACAATGAAGTGAACCACGGAGGTGGACTGGCTTGTCCTGGACAGAAACCTGAATCTGGCTGTCCTCACTCCCCAGCCTCTGCTCAGAGGATGTTTGACCTCTCAGGCATAGCAGCAATATTAATGCAGTTTCATGCGATCCTAGAAAGAACTTTCTGGTGTAGTAGAGTATGAGAAACGTGTCACCTCAGAAGGTGAAACTCCTCTCTAATATGCTACATTTCATACTTCTAGTGCTTGAGTAAGGCAAATTCCAAGGATGCCAGAATAAGCCTGTTGGACTAGGAACTTGGCTTCTCCAAGGATAAAGAAATGTAAGATGGACTCTTTGACTTCATCTCTTTCACCAAGAAAAACACATCTCACTGAAAATCAACAAGATTGCCCAGTCTTTCAGCTGGATGTCAAGATTCTGGTTTAAAGAAGTTGGAGGTACATCCCCTGGTATAGCAAGGCTTGGATTTAAATCCAAGCTGTGAAATTCAGGCTTTGAATGGAGGCATTGTGGATGCCTCTCACTGTGGATAAAAATGTGCCTGAGTAGGAGTGGTACACTGGCAAGTTGGTAATTTTTGTCTGCTTAATTATGGGGAAGAAAAAAAGGAGATTAAAGTTTACCTGCTTATTAACTGGGTAGACTGTGAGAAATAAGATAATTTCTAAACTCACTTGTAATCTGAATAATAAATGTAATCAACCAGCATTTATATTCAGCTTCATTACTATTTAGACATCTCCAGGGGGAGGTAGAGAGGGTAGATCGGATTTTAGGTAAACTAAATATCTCTCTCCAGTCCTTTTTGTACGGGGAGTGGAGAGCAATTATTCTCCTGAAGTAAAACGAATGAATGAGGATGTGAGTGTGGAGCTTATTTAAGTTAGAGAAAAGGAAGCAATTGAGATGTGTAAGCATAGGCCATTTTGAAGGCTTTTAAAATAGCTGAGATTTTCCACAGGCCTGGCAAAGATGATATAGGAGGCCCACACCCTGCACTCGGGGCACTGGAGGATACCTTAGGACATTTAAAATGGCACAATGCACAAATGTTTAGGTTCCTAAATTGCTCCATAGTTGTTTTATCCAGTGTAATTGCCCTAATCAGGCAGTAAAGAAGCAGCAACAGCATTCTTCCTTAGTGTTTTAGCTTGTTCCAGATGCAGCCTAGTGACTCCAGGCAGCTCTCACTTTTGGGTCCTGAATTCTCCAGGTGTTCTGGGTAGAAATAGAAGAATTGCTCTCACCTTTTCAGGCTCTTCACCAAGCCCTTCATTTTCCTCACCATCATTGTCCACACTGTGTCAGTTAGTTCACTTCCAAGATCTCCTTTGTAGGTAACTGCAGACATCCCTGCTTGAGCAGGGAAGCTGGACCAGATGACCTCCAGAAGTCCCTTCCAACCTTAACCACTGTGTGATTCTGTAATTTGTCACAACTAATTTGATCAAAACATAAACAAGGTTGTAATTCTGAGAACAGCAGTCTGCACAAATCATTGCTGGTAAGTGACACCTGCTCCCACATATGCCTAGCTATACCTGATACGAAAAGCTTTAAATTCCGTTTCAGAATATGAAAACATTGAGAAAAAAAAACACCTCCGAAGTTCATAATTATGACTTTGGATCACCACTTTGGGCCTAGAAAACATCCAAAACAAAACAAATGATATACAGTGATTTCACAGACAACTTTCTTTAGCAAAAGTTAGTGGGAAGATATAAGCCATCCTGCAATTTTGACAGGAGTGCCTATAGCCACGTCAATGCAGGCTGTAATCCATTTGAATTTAGCAAAGCTGTGTACAAATGTGGTGTTCAAAGTGGCAGCATAAGAACATTCTTATTCATTTGCAAAGCCATTGCTGCTAGGGACCTGTCAAAAGAGTTAGTTACAAAGGTGTTGTGAAGGAAATCCTCTACAGATAGATCTCTACCTTCTTTAAAGCAGACTGAACAAATACAAAATTTAGCTCCCTTGTTGATATATATACTTTGAACTTGATCCAAGTCCTGAAGTGCTATGTTTTTTTATGAAGGTACACCTCCTTTGTTCTTCAAGCTGATCCTGAATCCAGCTTCAGTGTTTCTTAAGACCATCCGTCTGTTTTTCATGCAGAGTGCCCTGCAATCTTTTGCACTTAACTGCTGCTGCTGAAGAGTGTACTTCCATAAGCCTATCACTTTCTGAGATCATCCCAAAAATATAAAGCCCATACAAGCAACATAGCATTCATAAATAGGAAATAAGAAGTTGTTAAAGTAGGTGAGAGACTGCCTGTTGCTGAATGTGTTTTGGAACAGCTACAAAACATTAGACATAACCAGTTCTGCGAGAACTGTGTCCAGATATCTGCAGTGTCCAAGCTTCTGAGAGAGACTTATCTGAGAACAGAGAACAATATAAAGTAAAATGAGATATCCTGAGCACTGTTAAGTATTATTTACAAAAAAAATTCCGTGTTCTTTTGGTGAGTGATGGGGAGCATTAAGTGGTGTTAAAATGGGAAAGCGTGCAAGATAAATCTTATAGCAAGAAGTTGTTCATACAATGAAGTTGTGTAAAACCAGTAGAATTTTATCCCTTGTAGACACAAATCTGCCTACAGCAGTAGAATGAGGAGATAAACAGGTTAGTAATTAGATTCATTAGAAAACACTGCTCTGAGAGTGACTTGCTTGCAGGAAAACTGCTCTCAATGATATGTGACAGACCTTAGGGTCACTAAAAATCAGTTCTTCAGAGATTTCTTCTCTAAGTCTGTATGCACAAGGTGCAAATAACTAATCCTCTCTCTCCACTCAGGTAAATCACTAATTCTGTAAAACATGAAGAAAACGATACCACCTTCTTTCATATGCTGTATGATTGGAGGTATCAGGTTGTCACAATAGAAGATGAAAGCCCTCTAATGTCCAAAAAATAGGAGACGTTAATAATTGAATAATGCATTTCTACTCTCCCTGCCATCTAGAGAAAGAGGGAACTCACCCAACCTATTTCAAACAACTCTTTTTGGATAGATGTCCTCCCCCTCCACTGTCTCTCTTTTGTGTAGGAAGAGAGCCTAGACAATCAGAAAAAACTGTCTGCTGAAAATTGAGTCTGCACAAGTTGGGCTAGGTGGAACACAACAGTACAAGTTTCTTCAACAGCATTTCATCCTGCAGCTACAGGATGATCAACTCTTGAAAGTGGGTCTTAGTTACCTATTTGCGGCAGTGACAGATGGTCACAGAGCGCTGTCTTTAATGGTTGTTATGCAGCTCTGTGCCTTCCATAGCTTCTTGTTGAAATAATTTTATCTCCATAGTTCGAAAGCAGTGACTGTAAAGTCTGTATGTTATGTTCCCAGATATTTCACATCTGAGGAACGTGGAATGCAAAGAAGGTGCCTGGCCTAATTCTATTAGAAGTTTCCAGGAAGTAAAGTGCCATGCACTCAAGACAAAAAATCCAGCAGTTTTAGGAGAAAGTTCACGGAGACCGACTTCGATTATCTTAGGAGCAGTTGGTATTGGCTTGGTTAACTGAAGTATCACAAGTGTCTCAGCCAAGAACTGTTAAAGCACTACAAAGTCAGGGCCACCTTTCCTTGGCTCAGCCCTCTGGATAGCACAGGGGTGCAAACTTTATCCATCCACCCACTAGAGGGATGCCCCTCCATCACCTGGAGAAAAACGTATTGTTTAAATGAAAGTTTAAATGTTCCTTACAGAAATGCCGCAGTGCAGTGCCCAAGTTTAGGGAAATTAATCTGTAACACTGTCTGAAATTTGAACTCTATACTTTTAACACATACGCTGCTCTGCTTTGCCTTGTTCTCCCTGGTGCCTGTAGACACCACCCATTAGAAAGGCTGAGTAGAAAGCAAGAGCAGCTATACACACTAATACTGGGATGTTCAAACACAAGGTTCTTCTAGATTGTTGAGTCCAGCCTGGTATGCATATTGTACCTCCCAAGTCCTATACAAAGTTAAGGGAAAGCTCTTTACAGGCAAAATATATTTTGGGGCAACTGAGAGAATGATCTGCTGATAAGAAAAGCGTTTGACCTTAAGACAAATACAAAACTCTCTGAGAAAAGATGCAGAAGAATTTCTTCAAATACTTCAAGACTCAGCTGTGAAAAAAATATATCGTGAATAAAACAAATGCTTTCATGTACTCAGAAGGACCACAGACCTGGTCACCAACTGTGGTTTACTTCCATTTGTGCTGAAAGACTGAAATGTAATAATGCTGATGTTTAGGAGGACAGGCAACTGACAAACTCATTTATCAACTCCAAATAGTAAAATCAACATTTAAAATTTACCAGTAGAGGATCAGAGAAATTCATTATCTGGAAAAAAATGAGCAGATATAGCAGATCAATACTACGTCAGCTCAGCTTTTTATAATGGCAAGTCAAAAGCAACAGAACATCTCTCTCCTAGATAGCTCTTTGCTCTGCCAGAACAAAGACACCTCCTGCCCAGGAAGAAATGTGCTATTAATTGTTGCTTTGAATGCAACTTTCTTTAAAAGAGGTGGTGAAGGACAGCTTTATGGGACCTTACGAGAGGTGGGCAGGTGGCCATTTCGTGATGTTAGCAGCATGCTTGTTCCTGTATTCCTCTCTCTCATCAATAAATCACCACATCCAGAAAATTCTTGCGGCCATTTTACAGTTACAGTGCAGCTGAGACTGATGATTTCTCAAGAGTAGAAAATAATTTTCCTTGAAATATAAGGAGCGCTCTTATAAAGGAAGTATAATTTGCATTTAACATCTGAAAATCTTCAGTGCAACACAGATACGGCTGAGGTATCTGAAAGAGAAAAAAACGGGTGGCGAGAAGTTGAACAAGTCACTACAGCCGAAATCTTGACGATCTTGTGATCTCGACCCAAGGCTGTGAAATGGAAAAAGTAAATGCACAAGAAAAACAAAACTGATAAGAGAAGGGTAAAAAGATTGCCAGGGACTTGAGGTAGGAAATGAAGCAGGTGGAAAGCAGTTCCCTCCTGCACCAAGATGCCACAAAGTGTTGACAAATTCATGCACAAGTCCATCAGATAACTGAGCTGATGAGCATCGTGAGAGTTTGACCGAAATTTGGTAAAAATCCAGGCCAGCTCATGCAGCAGTGTTTGCAGCAGTAGAACTTACTTGGAAAAAAGCATCATTTTGAAGACAAAACCATTCACACCGGAGCTTCCTTATTACCCCAGTAAATGCCAAAGAGCAGAGGAGCAAAGCAGACATTTCCTTAAAGATCACTTTGCACAGACTAGGTTTGTCTCAAAAGCTCTGACAAAAATCCTGTCATTCCACACCAAAAAATGGAGCAGTCTATTAAAAAGTCTCAGGAAGGTCCAAAACCTACTGCCAGTGAGCACCTTCAAGGTATCTGTTAATCAGCCCTCAATTCTGCAAGTGCTGAGTGGTGAAACCCTCCTGCGCCTCCCTTTCTCTCCACCTGTGAAGCTCCAGAAGCCAGTGCTAGAGGCCTGAGCAGCAGCACCTGCCATGTTTCCCCCTCACAAGTAGTAAATGACTCGGTGAACAAGATCTACATGAATAGATATTTGAATAGATGGCAGTAATTCAGCTGAAGGCAGTAAGAGGAAATGCCAAGGTAAACACATTCCACATGACTTGCAACACAGTGTGAAATTTCACCCCATCATAAATAACACATAAATGCAAATGTTACTTTTCCCAAGGTACTGGTCAGACACAACCTTTTCCCCTAGGAGCAGATGTGGAGCAAATGTGGCATCCTTGCTCCTTAACCCTGACAGGCAGATCAGGGAGGTTCCTGCTGGATGACCATGCTGCCCACTGCTCCCTCCTGCTGCCTCTGTAAAGAAAAATGCTTTGAAGCTGCATGATTGGGCAGCCAGGGAGCACACAGCCAGCAAATTATATAAATGTCAGCAGCTTCTAGGAGGACAATGACCAAAGATGTATTCCTTCCCCTTTCCCAATATGACGTTTCCACTGTGTTCAAGATGGCTGCACTGTGATACCTCTTTTCCACCACTATTTGATGCCATGCCCTCCCACAAGCCAACCCAGTTCTCATGCTGAAAGCTGCTCTTCCAGAAGATCACAGACAGTCCTTTGTTTCAGCAGCATCACCCCCAAGCTCAGTACTGGCTGGGAGATGGAACTGACCTCACTAATTTTAGCAATCCAAAAGGTGTGTCTAAGGCAACCACTTCTTCTGCAATAAGTGAATACAGACAGACATACCCAAAGGGCAGTCCACACTAGATCGATGAGGTAGATGGTCCTTTGGAAGTACCTGTCCTTCTCCAGTGACTAGATAGGGTGTTTAGGTTTGGTGGCTTAGGCTAAGATCTTAAACTTCAGACAGCTAAGTTAAGAGAGACAGACCCAATCCAAAATGAGTAGATGGATTAGACATACAGCTCAAATAGGGGACCATGGTTCACATATTGTGGATTCCTCAAGGATTCCTCCATATTAAAAGCCCTATGGAATGGAGAGTTAGTCTTGCTTACAAAATGACCATGCGTCTCCTTTTGCTGCATCTCCTTAGCATCTTGCCAAAATGTAAGTGCTGTGACTGTGCATGGGATCTGATTACTCAGAGATGCGTAAATCTCAGTGCTGTAGACAGTGAGTGATTTTGCTCCAAAACTGTCTTAGTTGAGATCATATTTAGACTTGCCAGGTCATTTTCTTCTCTGTATCTTCCAGGTCAACAGATACCAAAAGACTTAACTTTCACTATGATTCAGCATTTTCACTTCAAAGTCATATTTCACAGAGATCACAGTTTGATTAACCTCACCAGCAGATAAATTCTCAATTCAGTAGCCTTATTTTCCAGGACTTTAAGTGAGACGAATTCAAGGAATGGTCAGTATCTAGTAAGCTGTTCATTGTGCTAAGTCTGTTCTAGGAAAATGAAAAGAGGTCTTAATGATACTGAGGTTTTTTATATTTTTTTCTTCATTTTTTTTCTCCTATTGTTTTTTAATTAGATCAGTTTGCCTAGGATTTTCACCAGGAGAGGGCACAAAATTCATACCGGGCAATACAAAAGAAATCTGTTGGCTGCCAGCGTGTATTTGTGTACACCGAAAGACTGTTTCTGTTCGCAGTGGTAAATATGGAATGCGAAATTCAATACAGTAAAACTTCCACTCCAAGGCATTTATAATATAGATGACTATGTATGAATCAGTCAGTCCTGGTTCCCTTTACAGACAGTAAAAAGAAACAGGTACTTCAGGCACACAGCTCATCCCATTTCACTCTATATTTGCTCATCTGAGTAGCTCTCCAGCCTCCTTGGACTATATAGCCTGGAGCTCCATTAAGCCTTTGGGGCCCGGACACCTACCCCTAATGCGTGGATGCTTACAACTAGATGCCAAAAACCAAGTGTATACATCTTGGGTAGGATTCACCTGATTTCTTTTACATATCTCATTGATTTCCCTTCCTCCTCTGCAAAAAGAGACAAGGTTGATAGGGCCAGATGTGAGGAACTACACTTGGGACCTCTAAGTTCCAGAGAATCCCACCTCTTGTGTTAACCAAGTCATGCTCTGTGGTAAAAGCCTGGGACAAGGTCACCCTTACTGTCCTTGTTGCCAAACATTAATTATCACATTGCATCATATTCTTTGTAAATTTAAGTGAACTTACTGAAAGTTCTGATTACACCATTTGTGAGACTATTATCAATGCTGCAATAGTGACTGGGGTGAACAGTGCCTTGCAGAGGTGCCGAAGAAGTTTCGATGAAACCCTCTGGCAGGGGAAGAGGAGTGTTACTGTGATTAGAACACACTGCTACTTAAGCCTTCTATGGCACAGGTTAATAGCTCCATTTATTTATGTATCATCAATCCCTGTTACCACTTCACTCAGCCATTGCCAGCATTCTTTAAACTCCACAGATCAGGAGATGAGTAGGGGTTGAAAACTTGAAGAAAGCCCTTCCTCTTGAGTCTTCCCCATAACTGTTCACACAGAAATGAACAAGCATGGATCATCATTCAAAACAATGACTCCTTTCAGAGACATATAGACAATCTGTATCGCTACAACTAGAGATGATGCAGTCCTCAAACATAGCAATTCTGTGATTTATGTATTCATAAAGAGTTGTTTTCAGCTGGAGGGTGTAACTCTGCCCCTTAAGCATATGCACAGCAGTCATAATACAAAAACACTTGGGTGAAAGTGTTTGCACACACAGGTGGAAAGAAAGCATCACGTTTCTAGCCATAGCCCAGCCAAGTGGGGAGGTTCCACAGAGTGCCCTCCTTCTGTCTCAGCCTACAAAGGTGGGGAATATTTTGCATTTCTCTGGGGTTTCCCATCTGAAGATTGCTTCCTGGACACAAACTCATTTTAATGTCACCACTACTTTGAGCAAACAGGATAACTAATAATTATTTAGTAGCATTGTCTGAGTTTAAGAAACAACAAAAGTAAGTCTAAGAGAAATCCATGAAGCATGCTAGTTACACAAGCTAAAGTCAACCCTTACTACCACAGTGTAGAGATTCTCAATGAAATGGGTGCCAGGAAAAGGGTCTGGCAGATGAAGAAAACTCATTTACAGTTGCTTTACAACACCATTAAAATATTACTACCATGTTAAACTGAACCCCTCACTCACTTACCTGTTATGGTGTTTATCCTTCAAAAATGATAATAAAGCCCACCACGATTCAGGCTCATAGTGGAGAAAGAACCATTGGCAATTGGTTTTGGACATGAACTATTTATTGAGTTGGCTGTAAGAAAAGTCTTTTAAGTAAGACTATAAATCACTGGATGCACAGAGCAGAAATAATTGTGCAGGCTGTTCTGAAGGAAGGAATGAGACAGTGTAGGACTACAGCACATTTACATAAGCTAGCAACTTCATCCTTTTAATACAAAATCTGGCAAGCTCTACTGATAGTGCAAGTTACTCCAAAATCATGCACAATAGGGGCATAATTGTACCAGTATACTGTCAAAGCTCTGGGTACTCCCAAACTCATAGACATATTGGGGCAACAGAGCTAAAGTCATTGATGTTTATGGGACTCTAATTGAAAAATACTGCACTGTAACACTATAGAACATGCCCACAGAAATGCTAAACACCATCTTTATTGCCCATCTAAGTATAAGGGAAGGGCTTCAGATATCTCATCTAGCCAGGCATGACTGCTACCACTAAAAAAATAAATAAATTAAAAAGTTCAATCAACATCAAATGCTGGAAACCAAATGGAAAATAACCTCAGAAACACCTATCAGTTCACGACTACTACAGCATTATTCAAAACAGAGATTTCTCAAGAAGCTTACTTTCCCATTACAAAAATCCGGGCTATTGCACAAACAAACCAAGTCAGAATGTCAAACCTTTCTGTAACCTGTTGTTTGAGTGGAGACGATGAAAGGCAGTGACCCACGATTCACAAATAGCTCATTTAGGAAATTTTTGCTAAAACATTTAGCACATCAGTACAAATTCTTAGTAACAGGAACGTAAATAGTGTGGGAAAAAAAAAGTGCAAAAAGCAAAATTGCAATAAAATGTATGTCTTGATGGGCATTTTTAGATCAGGGTTTTTAAGGTGAAACTATGTAGGAAGTACCTCTCTGTTTTGCTAGTGAATCTAGATAATTCCTGATAAGGCTAACGAATTGCTGTAATTATTACATACCCAACACAATGCTAGCAATGAAAAATCCTAAGGGTGTATGGGTGGTATGTAGCAGTATGTAGGGATATCTAATGCAGAGGAAATTAAGTGAGTAAAGAGAAACCCTATGATCGGGTGCCATTTTTTGTCCCTAAATCTTCCTTTCTCTCTCTCTCTCTCTCTCTCTCTCTCAATATTTGATGAGTTGTTTTTATTGCTAGCTAGTAATTTTGATCTTAAATCAAAGAAATAGCAGTTTTAATAAGACTGATCTCTCTCTGTGATTCTGAGATACTCAATAGAGGTCAGGGATATAACAAAGTGTATCGTTCTTTCAGTATATACAAATACATGAATGTGAATGTGCATGCATGTTTTGTTCCATAATGTGATTTTCATAGGTAAAGATCAGTGATTTGTATTTCAGTCTGTATGGTAATCTGCAGGGCAAATTCTGCTCTCAGGGACACACATCCTAGCCTAATTACTTTATTGTATTTACTCGTATACATTAATATACATTGCAGTTGGACTGGATGATCTTTGAAGTTCCCTTCCAACTGAACAATTCTATTTTCTTCTGTTCTATTCTAATATATTCAGTGATGCATGTGTCGCGCAAAGGACCTGGGCAAATGTCTCGACATCACGCGTATGTGGCGTGAATCATTGCTCAAAGTAACGCTGCAGGTTTTGATCTAGTTCAGAGGGCTTCCTCCAGTAAGTTTAAAGTTCAGAAGTTCAAAGGCACATCTCATTAGAAATTAACCACGACACTTTAAAAATGAGAAGGGAATGACTTACTGCACGCCTGAAAAACTTGGCAGAGGCCTCCTCACAAGGCAGCAGACAATGGCATGCAGAGAGCATTGCAGGGAAGAGCGCTTGGCTGAAGGGGCAAACAATAACGTGACTCCTTGCAGTCCCACCTTGGAAAACATGTCCACCTGGGTTCTCCAGGCCTTGTTGGAGGGCAGGGTCTGCAGCACGAGCTGTACTGGGCTTTACTTTACATCTGACCATACTGCACCAACCAAGTGGTAGATACCTCACTGAATATCTAGATGGGGCTCTGTTTATACAAACCAACAACTGTCATTGCAGCAGCAACTAATTCCCCATCGCATACTTCTGTCTTTTCCTCGTGCTGTTACAGATGGCTGATACTGTCCTGTTGTGGCCTTCAAACACATGACCCAAACCCAGAGAGTTTGCAGCTCTTCCTCTCACTGTTTCACTTCCACAGAGTGGCTTTGACTCACATCCCCAGGGTCTGAGCACACCTGGGACATCATATAGCCCTTAAAGTCAAAGCAAATATTTAACTTTTCTGTCTTTTCTGGCATAGCGTGGCTGACAGTTGGAGGTAACAGGTTAATCACTCAATCATAACTGGGAAAAGTGCCCATCAGCCACAAGGAAAGAGTCCAAGGATGCCGCTGATCCCTGTGAAAATCCAGGAAACGCACCAGTGCCCAGGAGTTTCACTGGGCAAATGGAGCAGTTTCTGCTTGCACGAGAGGTGCTGCGACCCTTGGAGACGTGAGAGGGGCAGAGGGTGAGGGCTTAAAATGCCTGAGCTGCTACCCCTGTAACTCAACGTGAACAGTTATGTGGGAGGCCTGGCAGGGCCACCCGAGACCAGTGTTTGGCTGGTGGCACAGGCAAGGGAACGTCACTTGGCTTGCGCTCTGGTGCAGCCCTGAGAGTGAGGCCCACAGAGGACTGCAATTTTCCTTTGCTGCAAGCATAGTTTTTTCATGCTATACTTCAAACTTGGTCCTCAGAAGGCATTTCTTTCATCTCTCTGACCACCTTGTGTAGATCTGGGGTGTAATGTCTACAATTTTCAGCCGGTGTCCCCCACAGGTGGTGGCTTCAACCAGAGCCACTATCTGGCTGTGTAGAGAGCATCAGGCAGGGGAGCAGGAGGGAGCCTTGGGTTGTGCTTACAAAACCTCAGCCTGGAGGAGTTGTGCCCAGTCCTGGATGGGCTGAAAAACAGCTGTGATAGATGTGGGTAAAAACTTCTGCTAAGCACAGGCAGCATAAGGACTTACAGCAATGACAGTGCTGCAGGGGCTTGACGGGGATCCCAGGCTGAGGTTAGATCTCTGGGATGGGAAGAAAACTGAAACTGGTTCAGACAAGTGATCCCAAAAATCAATATTGTCACAGCCTGGGGCATGTGACATGTCACTGGAAGGTGTCTGAAGAGCACAATGGCTGGCATGAGATGGCAGCTTCATGAGGCTTCAGCATACACCATCACTCACCAGCTTGCACACAGGCACCCATATGCTGATGACTACGCCTATGCCCACTGCTGTAGGTTTCCCTCCTGGTCAACAGAATGTTTTACACCAACCCCAAGGACACTGCATTTGATGGGGCCATGTAAGCTGGAGGAAAGTGGGAGTTGTGATTGTGCAATGAATTTCGTATGCAGTTATATTTCTGTATTTCATACTAAAACGCAGTATTTTGCATTAACGGTATATTAAGCAATAACATAAACACTTCCTGCATCTGCATTATAACATGTACGTCAAGTTTGTTAACGGATGCCGCAAACCCGTAGCTTTTGCGTGCCAGATTATGCCCTCTCCATCTTTTACAGAATCAGGTTTTTCCCGTACTTCCCAGAATTATGACACAAAAAATGCTTTGGGGCATCTCTCCAAATAAACCCTTAATCCTCAGACACCACTGCAAGTCATTTTTGTTAACAGTACACTATCCCATAGGGAAAAAAAGGGATGAAACAAAAAAAGCAACAAAAAATAGTCCCTGTAATAAGCATTGTTGTCTCCAATCTCACCTTTCGGCAACTGGCGGCATTTTTATTTCATTGGTATCTTTCAAAATATTTGCAACCCAAATCATCCATCTCATCACACTGAGACTTCCAAACCCAATGAATTTGCTGTTGGAAGGTTTTCTGATTCACACCTACGCGTAACACATAAAATGAGCACACCGGACACTGGAAAAAAGAAAGAAACTGAATTTTTGCAGAGCTAACACAAAGCTTGCAGACTCGTGATCCCATTTTCTCCCAGCTTACAGCTTTGCTTACTGAAAAAAAAGAATGTGCAGTGCAATATTTAAATCTAAACAGAAGACAATCAAAATAAGAAAAAAAGACCATATACATGAGACGTCCTTTAGTGCTGCAAACCTGCCTTACAGGCTGGACTTAAGTCAGAACTAGTGAAAAATTTCTCCTTTTCTAAATGTTGAAACGTACTTCTGACAAGAAAAAGAAGACTAATTTCAATGCTAAATCTCTCAAAAGGGATTCTGCCTTGTTTCACCTGACTCACAGTTGAAAAGGATTAGAAAGCTAAAACAAACACGTAAATGATCCACTCAAATAAGGAGCTGGCTGATAAAAGACACTTGAAGAAAGTGAAAAACAGAAAAACACAGTGCAAATCTTCTACCATATACATTATCAGTGCAAAAAGGTTTATTTCTTTACGAGGGCAATGGCAAGGGAGAACGATGGTAATATAATAAAAGAAAATATCTTCACCTTGGAAGCATGAAAGCATTAACAAAACGGGTAGAGTACATTGTGTACTGTCCTTGGAAAATGGCTACTGTGGACCATGATCCTGCAAAAATAAGTCCAAACAAACTTTCTCTGAAATAACTTGAAGTAGTAGTAGACATCTTCCCAAGAGTTACTGGGAGCACCACACAGCACAGAGGAACAGGAAGACCCCTTGCTGCACACAACCTGTGTGCATGCTCCCTACCCAGAGAATTCCCATTTAATTAGTCAACATTTTTCACTGAAGTCAATGCATCCAGCTTTTAAAAAAGATGGCCGTACTGGATCTGATATAAGCCATAGGGCTTTATTAAGATTAACTAGCTAAAATAATCACAAGTGAATTGATTTTATAACTCCCTAGGTTCTCATAAAAAAAAAAAAAGCAGCACAACAAAAACACAACAGACAAAGCTGATAAGCACGTGCTTCAGTTGAAGGGGGATGGTAGCAACTGGAGGAAGCAGTGGAGGAGATGGCAGCACGTGATGTGACAGCAGGGCATGGCAAAGGAGGAGGCAGAAGCAAGGCACGGGACAGCAGCAGGGTGACAACTTACGCTGCGGTCTTTGTACCCAGCCCCGGCAAGTCTCAGCACAGATTTGCCCCCACTTCCAGCTGGCAGGAAGGGGAGACAGATGAAGGTGAGGGTCTGCTTCATATGTTCTCACCAGCTTCTCTATCTGAAAGGAAGTTCTTCCCTCCCTCGGCTCCAGCTCCTTGCCCGGATTCCCATAGCAGCCTCTTGTTTACTCAGAAAAGGGCTGTGTCACCAGGATGGTGTTGTGGTTTGCTGTCACTGGCCCCACTGTTTGTTAGGCACCCGTCGTCCCTGCCAGTGGCTGCGAATAGTTTCGTTTAACCAAGAGCACAAAAACCACAACCTGAAGCAAAGCAGCTTCTGTAGCGTGACTTAATCTGAGAGCAAACTGGCCGGGATCAAAGAAGGTCATGGTGACAAAGTGAAGTTAAAAGTTGACTTAAAACAACACGCTCAAGCAGCTCTGAAACAAAGGGAATAAGGAAATAATGTGGCTTTTTATAGATCAATACAGCCTTTAAAATATTGATAAACGGAAGTTCAAATTAATGTGTATTCAATCTATCAGTGATACTGCTTCTTTTGAACCTACTGGTTTGACTTCTTTTCTGAACTGGTGTGGGCATTTGAAATAAGTGATAGACAGTCTTGACTTGACAGAAGCAGCAAGAAGAGGGGCTGCCTGCAGCAGCAGCAATTCTCTGATGCAGAGATCTGAAATCAAACTGAAGCTGGCTGAGTTCAGTGAACCAAAGTAAAGCTGACAGTAATGAGATCTGAGGAGAAAAAAAGGCTTACAAACATAGATGCAATTGAGAGCATCCATGTACGTGCAGAGGGATGTGGTCAGGTTCCCCTCAGAGAGGGGATCAAAAATCCCCAAATCAAAGGGATCAAACGTACTCTGAAGTCCAAGCAATGCCTCTGCTCATTTGGTGTGTGATCTGCATGCGGCAATGGGTCTTCTTGTTCCTACACATCGCGTGCTGTCCCCCATCAGACTTGGGAAGTGTAAGAGCCGGGCACCACTAAAGGCTCAAAACAACTAAAATAAGCCACATGTGGGATCCCCTTGTTAAACTTTTTGCTTCAGTGAGGCCACAGAATCGTAGGATGATAGAGTGGTTCGTGTTGGAAGGCACTTCTGAAGGTCACCTAGTCCAACCCCCTCTCCAAACACAAACGCTCTTGTTTTGAGAAGTCGTGTGTGTTTTTGGAGCTATCTGGGTGAGTACCTGTGAAAGATGACAGACTACTCATGTCCAGCTCTGCCAAGTGCTCAGAAAAGGGCACAGACCAGCCACGGTGTACGAGGGCAGGGCTCGAGATGAGTAGCAAAGTGTTCCCACTGAAGGAACACCACAGTCTAAAGCCTGGACTCTGCCTCTTCATCTTTCCAGCTGCAAGGATCGCTTCTGGAAACAGGCTCCTATGGAAGGACATAAAATCTTTTAAGTTTCTCTAGATACAGAGGTATTTTATTTGGCAAATCCTTTCCAATCACCATCGCACACGTCAGTGCAGGGGAGTTGGACTAAATGACTTTAAACGGTCCTTCCAACTCAAATGATTCTATGCCTCTATGATAAAATCAGCCAGAAAGTTTTCCTCTGGTTTACACTGTGATCTACCTGCATTTGGCAAAACTTTATCGTGTCTGGAGACAGCTTTTGAACTGCTGAGAGCTGCAGCTGTGCTGTTTGCCAGGTGGAATGCACCTCAAGTGAAGTAGGGGATGCATTTCTTCAAGTTTCCTGCTCAGTTTGTTAAACAGGTTATATCTATTTTTAAAAGCAT
This sequence comes from Aquila spilogaster, assembly GCA_024606505.1. Lineage (NCBI taxonomy): Eukaryota > Metazoa > Chordata > Aves > Accipitriformes > Accipitridae > Aquila > Aquila spilogaster. The sequence goes on along the minus strand of JANHGO010000033.1, from coordinate 8,272,770 downwards.
TGTATTACAAACTTTCAGGGAACAACACAAGATTTTTTTTTCAACAAAATTAAGCAAAGCTGAAAGAAAAGAATACTGCATTAATCTTGGTGTCAAGAAACAAAGTCTCTAATGTCCAAACACACTGCATAGAATGGGAGAAAGGAAAGTTTATTGACTCATGGAATGCAATTTTTCACTCCTTTAAAATGCACTGGGTTGTCATTTCCTACAAATTTCTTACTTTTGGTTGCATATACGAACCACGTAACTTACAACCATTCTTGTCCTGATGGTTTACAGAAGACAGGTAGTCATTTCATTTCATTTCATTTCATTTCATTTCATTTCATTTCATTTCATTTCATTTCATTTCATTTCATTTCTGATAGCTTCACAAAAACGATGGTGGCGACCCAACATAAGCAAGGACTGGTGATTATTAACTGATGTTCCCACTCTGATGGACTTTTTTTAGTTGATACACAACAGGAAAGCAAGAAATATTGCTTTGTCTACTCTCACTTGGGGAAGATTTAGTTGTTCTTATTTTAGGCAGCACTTTTGTTCTCTACAATACAGAACACTGCAAGTTTCCCCATCTGTACTCATGTTGACCTCCTCTACTGCTAACGCCAAGTTGAGGTGCGTCCCCCAAATGTACCACTGGCAGCACACCTGACCTTGGCTAGGTGCTTAAGTCGTACTATTCCCAGCAAGTTTGCCTTACCTCTTCAACATTGAAATTCTCAGGAAAACCCTGGCAAACAAGGAAGTCGTCCTCCAGCCTTAGAAAAATAAAGTTGTTGTTTTTTCTTTTGAACAGGTGCTCCAGGCACCCTGAAATTCATAACTCAACAGAGCCAGGAAACAGCCTCAAGTTGCCCAACCTACATACGGTAAAATTACAAGAAAAATTACTCCGGCACAAAGGCATGATGACCCTAGTCTGCTTATCCTGGCCACAGAACAAATGGTGTTGTCACTTAGTGTTTAATTTATGAGGCAATAATGATTGTTTGTGATTTTGATCCTGCAAAAGCTAAAATAATATCCTGTATTTCAGACTTGTTAAGAAAACTGTCCTGAAGGACGCTTCTGTACATAGTAATACAATAGGCGTTTATATGTTACAAAAATCCAACTATTGAATACTATTCCATTCTGATTTTAAAAACATGTGTAGTATACGCTTACTGATGCTGACTAATCGTTCTCTAAAAATGCCATTTTTATGTCCCATAGCCAGTGAGACTTGCAACAAAACAAATGAACCCCAAGGGATTGTTTTCTTACGAGAAGTTGTGAGCACCTCTCTTTCCAAGACTGAGGGGATAAACACACACTCAAATGACTGAGCACAAAACTGCATTAATGCAATGATCTGTTCAATTCATAAACAGAAAAGAACAGGAATCTGCCACACAGTGGCCTGTAGGATTTAAAAATATCCCTGAGTCATAGCTGTTCCCAAAATATGGTAAGAAGAAACCGAGCAGTGGCTAAGTCTTTCACTCTACTACACAACTTAAAGGTAACTAAGAAAGTGTGAACGATGGTGGCAAGAAGACAGAGGTAGAGTCTGAGAGGAGATACAGGCCAGTATTTATGTGCCCATCATGTTCCTAGAACAGTAGCTGGGAGAAAAGAGGCCACAGTTTCCTGGAGAAACTGATGTTGAGGACCCATGAATTAAGATCATGACTGAAGATTTTGCTATTGCACAGGAGAGAGAAGCATGGGGACAAACACAAGCTCACAGATGAGTGTTTTCCAACAACTAATCCCTGCAGATACTTGCCAGTGCAAAGAACATGCCACAGGGGAAGAGCATCTATTGCAGCTTCTGCTAACCTTCATCCCAGTGAATACTCAGCTGTGCATGTCATTTTGGGTTTGCACTACCAGAGATGAGATTAGAAGCTCAATATTTCGCTCTGATTTCAGATGAGAAAGACGGTAATGACCAGACAAGTGGCACAAACATCTCCAGAGATACTTCAAGAGCAGCAGTGTCAGGCTAGGAGAGAACAGGAGGCTTTCTCTGGAGCTAAACTGAGTCTGGTTCTCATGTACACCAAGGACACTTTATAACTCTCTGGATAAAAAAGGGTGTACAGGGGAATGGGTGTACAAATTAGTCCTGCTTGGTGGGTCTCTGGTCACTCTGGTCAGTGAGTGGGTTGAATGTGGAATGTGGACTGCAGAGTCCAGCTCACCCCGCTGGGCACCAACAGTTTGGTTTTGAGCCCCTTGCTACAAGAAGGTCATTGAGGCCCTCAAGCGTGTCCAGACAAGGGCAACAAAGTTGGTGAGGGGACTGGACTACAGGCCTTACTAGGAGCGGCTGAGGGAGCTGGGATTGTTTAGTAGGAGGAAGAGGAGGCTCAGGGGAGACCTTATTGCTCTCTACAATGACCTGAAGGGAGGTTGTGATGAAGTGGGGGTCAGCCTCTTCTCCAAGGTGACAGTGATAGGATGAGAAGGAATGGGCTCCAGGGGAGCCAGGGGAGGCTCATGTTGGATTTGGGAAAAAAAATCTTTTCCAAAAGAATGGTGATGCACTGAAACGGATTGCACAGGGCAGTGCTGGAGCCACCGTCCCTGGAGGTGCTCAGGAAACGTGTGGTTGTGGCACTGAGGGACATGGTCAGTGGGCACAGTGGGGATGGGCTAACAGCTGGACTGGATGACCTTAGAGGTCTTCTCCAATCTCAGTGATTCCATGAACAGGCTGACAGCAGCCCGCTGCCACTGGGCCCTGACAGGTGCCCTAGGGTACACCCAGCCCTCGCTGTTTTTTTCTTTTCTTTCCTCTTTTTTTTTTCCCCTCTTGAATAGCTATATAGCAAGAAGGCAATCATATCTAGGTTTGTTTCCACATGGCAAAATCAAACAGCATTCATCACTGTAGAATGATGTAAACGTGGCTTCTTATCCTCCAGTGATTGCCTGTCTGGCAAAAAGCTTCAGAAAATGTAACAATCGTTCTGAAACAAACAGGCGGAAAGTAAAGACCGGCAGTGTACTTTCCACATCAACAGCAAATACACTACTGATGTGGAAAGTAAACAGCTCCAGACCAGAGGAGGGCCGGGCGGATGGCTTCGCCCCGCGGGCTGCGGCAGGGCTCGGTACAGTCCCGGCTCACCGCCGGCATTGCAAGACGAGGCCAAGCCCGAGGAGCGCTGCCACCTGCGCGCGGGTGGCAACGGGCTGAGAACTCCTTCCTCCGGCTCACGGCTGAGGGGGCGCTCCGTAG
>JANHGO010000033.1:8244712-8257842 GCA_024606505.1 Aquila spilogaster | reverse complement strand
AGAGTCTCTATTACTCCTCCCAAACCCAACTCAGACCTAGAAAACATGTTCTGGATGGCACATGCCAGTTTTCCTAGAAATGAGTGTCTGAAGCAGCTGCTGTGCAGGAGAGCAGCTGGCAGAGCATCTGAATCCACACCTGGACAGGGCTCATCCCATCCTCCTGCCAGAGGCTGTTTGACAGAGTTGACTTCAGTGTCCCTGAAGCGTGTCTCCAAGTGGGGCCAGATACTGGTGTGCAGGCACAGTAAATGAAACGCGGGCTGCACAGACAGCAGTATGACCCCCAGCACGGGGCAGGCTAGCTGGGGGGTGTTGCTGCAGCCAAAGCTGCCTCTGGGCTATAGCTTGGCCCCAGCCCTGCTCCTTGTGGCAATGGACCCTGCTGTGAACCTGTGTTCCCTCTCGCCCTCACCCTTCCCTGGCGTGGCAGCATGGCAGGGCATCCTCAGGTGGTGGACCCAGGGGAAGCAAAGAAGGACAGATCTGGTGCCCATTCTGTTCTGAGGGTTGGTGAGCAGAAGCAACAAGCCCGCTGGAGCATGCTCCACTCCTTGAAGTGGTGGTGCAGGACTGGAGAGATGCTGGGATGCTCCAGTGGGGTTCAGGAAAAGGCCTCCCTTCTTCAGAAAGAGTGTTGTAGTTTGGGCAGGAGTAGCCAGGGGGTCACTCCCCATTGCCATTTTCTGGTGTGCATCATGGAGTGCAGGTTCCTGGCAGTGGGGCAGCACTCATGACTTTGGGGCCATCGCACCGTACCAGTGGCCACTGGAGAAAATTACCTGTGTTCCTTTTCACCTTCACGCATTCCTGTATAATAAACCTGGCCAGCCGTCATTAAGGGCTGGCCCCTTAATACAGACCCTATGTTCTGTATATGAGCATAAGTATTCTTGTGGGGCTTCAAATCATTTTGGGTTTGCTTTGGCGCACTGCTGGTCATAGGCAGAAATGTGGTGATGAAACCACCTCCTAATGCAGAATGTATCCGTTACCATCTTTCCAGTGGTGTATCCAATGACCTTTAGAAAGAACACAGCTGAACAAAAATTTACTTACGTTATAAAAGAAGGTACTAGAGCTTAGAAAAACATACAAAAGCAATGGGTGTGTGCTTTTAGAAGGAACCTGAGCTGTATCTGAAAGGTAACTGCTGATACTTCACATGATGCAGACTGCTAGATGCCACTGGAGGTATTCATTGTGAAAGCGGCAACCCCTGTAACAGTATGCAAATGTTTTTGTGAGAATCATACAGTATAAATGTGTGAATTCCTCATAGCTCTTTGAGAGCATGAGAGGAAGGCATGAGAGCAGTGAGGCAAGAAAGACGATAACCCAACAAGATTAATTTGAATGCAAGACAAAACACATTTGTTTGAAAAAAATACTTGAAATAGGTTTCTCTTGGAATGCTGCTAAACATGACTTTATGAGTAATACATGTTTGTCTGCTTGTCTGTTTCAAACATAGTGCTTTTCGTTGCTTCAGAGCCTTGTTTGGGTGGTCAGTGCGTACACGACAAGGTACCAGCTTCTTGCAGATGCTGATGACAGTACATATAATGCATTTTTGGGAAGGAGACGGTCTTTGGGTTTCAGTGGGAGAGGGTAAAGTGGAAGATTCCCACTCTCTGCATGGTAGGCCTTGGTTCTTGCTTTCCAGGAAGCAAAGAAAAGGTACAGTTATAGTCACAGCTGTGTATGGTCTATTTTAACCTAGGTCCCAGCAGTTGAGCTGAGTTTGATGCTAAGATTGATTTCACCCTTTTATACTTCGTGTTGCCACAGTCAGCTTGGTAGAAGCAATGAAGTCTGAAGTCTTCTGCTCTTCCATGTTTTTGGTGTGGATTATGACTGTTCTGGTTATTTTGTTTCAAAACTGTGTGGCAGTTGGATAGTAGCTGTGGTGAGCTGAAACAAGTCCCACCTCGCTTGGCCTGCAGAATTTGGTGAAATATTTAGTGAGGAAGGTTATTCATTCAGCACAGTTGAGCCGTGCTCCAGCTCATGCAATTATAGTTGAAAATGATTTCTGTTGAGTGAGTTAATCATTTCTCGCTGTCTCACCACCTCTACCTATTCTAAAGTTGTGTATTGACCTTCAGTAACAATTGAATTTCAGCCATGTTGTTCCTAGCGTATGCTAGTTATTTTGGTTGGGGTGAATATTTATTGCTTCTCCTCAGAGGCTCAGGCATAAATAAAGGTTTAGAGGACCTCTGGGTGGATGTGTTCATGGTTCAGCACCTTAATGTGTCAATTAACTGCTAACAGTGTCAATAAATTGGACCTGTCAAAAATAATAGCTCCCTCACCGGTTTGCATCTCCTGCTTCACCTGGGTGCTACAAGGAATACGTTGTATGGAAAAGTAATAAAAACAAATTTTTGCGTGCCTGCTGTAGCAAGAATGAACAAAGCGAGACTGCTGCCTTCAGACTTGTGCCTTTATAAACGGAGAGAGCCACGTTTTGAAATCTTACTAACACCCTTTTCCTACTGACATCCTTTGGGTTTTGCCCGAGGGGGGAAAAAAACAGAGGAGTAAAGTTACAGAATTTGACACAAAAGCAAAAGTTTTAATTATTGCTGGAATTTGAAGTGGGCTGTTTGGGAGTACAGCTTTATTTCACTGTTGAGGAAATAGTTTGGTTAGCAGTGGTGGTCATCTCACCTGGTTTTAGATAACCACCAAATAGCTGTTTACTGTGAGTCACTCTGGGCTCACTTTACAAAGCTTGCAGAAAAAATTAGGTGCAATTAATGTGATCTATTGTAGATAGCTCTGTTAGGATAAGGTGAATTATGCGTTAGAAATGCCAAGTTTTATCGACTGGTTGTACAGTCCAGTGAACATCAAAAAGCGTGCTCTACTTTTTGTTTTCTTGCAGATCCCAAACAAAAAATAAAATATCTTACAGAGGGCCACCTGTCAGAGGTCCTCAAGGCAGATAGTAATCTTTAGATTTGTCTTTGTAAATCTTCAGACTGCAGTTCTTCAACTGGATTTGTCTCAAATCTTTTCATAAGCCCTATACTGCAGAACATGGTGATACTTCTTTGTTCCATTTAGTGGTGTTTCGGGTGAAAGCATCCCCTTTGGATGCCATAGGATGATGTATGAGATTTTGATTGTTGGTTTAGGGTTATGAGAGGGACCTTCTCAGAGAGACACTTTTTGTGGCTCCTGACTCAGGGCTGCAGGCTCTTTAGTGCTGAGTGGAGAAGACCAGAAGCAGCAGCAGTTGCCTAACTAAGCTTTCAGGAGAGCGGAGGGAAGGGCTCCCTGTTTTCTTTCTGCTACAACACTGGGAAGCACTACTCTTCATGTATATTCAAAAGAGCAACCTGCCAATAAACATTTCTGCTTGAAGCCTTATAACCTAGGCTATCTCATAATTACTGAAGGAGAATATAAACCTTATCAAGTTATTCTGCGTCAACATGCTAATCTGGAATGGGCTGCCCAGGGAGGTGGTTGAATCACTGTCCCTGGAGGTGATCAAGAAATGTTTAGATGTGGTACTAAGGGACACGGTTTAGTGGGAAAATATTGATGGTAGGTGGACGATTGGGCCAGATGATCTTGGAGGTCTTTTCCAACCTTGGTGATTCTATGATCCTATGATTCTAATAGATACACTCATGACAACAGAAATCCAGAAACAAAAAGGAAAAAATTGATTTGTACGCAAACAGCAAGATAGTTTTTCAGCTCAAAGCTTGAGCATGGTAATAATACTGAAGTAACACTTCGTTAAGGAAAAATATTTGAAGTGTATTTCTGTAAGAAGTGAATATTTCTTCAATGTCTTCTGTTGTATATTTTTTTCTAAAAATACAAATTGTTAGATATTATTGCATATAGAAAATAAGGGCTTTTACACATGATTGTAGATATCTAAAAATTAGAAGTCAACTCTGAGCTGGTTAGCCTATGTTTCATTTATTATCAATGGTATAATAAAGGTTTCTCCAATGGGCAGCGCATCCAGCTACTGTGGGAGTCTACCTTATAGTTCAGACTTGAATTTCAGTGACAGTGTTAGACACCTGAGCAGCCATAAATGGCTCTCATATTTCAACATGAGAGTCCTGTGACAGTTATGGCTATTTCATTGTATACTGTATTTCTTTAGCAGATGGGCTACAGAATCATGTTATAGATAAATGATGTCTATATGCATGCAGACAGATGTAGATAAATGCCACTGGGCTTTGTTCCAAGACATGCAGTGAGCACCTGAGTTCTGTAGGACTGATAGAATGCGGCATTATATCCTACAAAATGCTATGTAAGAGAATCAGAGAATGTCTTGAGTTAGAAGGGACCTCAAAGATCATCTAATTCCAACTCCTTGCCATGGGCAGGGTTCCCAGCCACCAGATCAGGCTGTCCAGGGCCCCATCTGACTTGGCCTTGAATGCCTCCAGGGATGGAGCATCTTGTGTGCTGTGTCTTACGCAAAGCTGTGAATCAGTGATTTTTTTTAAAACATTGTTCAAACATGGAGTGGTCATTCTGGAGCTGATATTCCTCCAGCAGCAACCGAAGTGAATGCCACTAATGAGTATAGAAGAAGGCCAAGCACCTGTGATGGCCTTTTGCAGCTCAGGGACCTGCCAGCCAGACACAGATTTCTTCTAACTGAATTTATCCGGTCTCTTTTTGCTCCTGTGTACACTTTTAGCATCCAGATATCCCATGGAAAAGAGTCCCACATCTTCTTTATATGGACAGTAACACCTTTTGGTTTGAATCTGTGTCAGTCTGTTTTCATTATAGGTCCCTAATTTCTGTTCTAATAAATTAATTTTCTACATATTGAGGGCTTTTATGCAGGGCTTTTTTATTTGTTTGTTATTCAGTAAAAGTGGGTGTAATAAGCAATGAAAACTTGGCTTGGCTCTCAACGTTTCCACCCGCCAGAGATCAAAGAGAAAAGAATGAGTGCACGAATAATGGAAGCACATTTCCATTTTAAATGAGATGTAATAGGTTATGGAGAAAAACATCTTGTGACAGTTATTCAGCTGTGTAAGATCGTAGCGTTCCACCCTGTGGACACTACTGTGTGATTATCACAGTGTTTCTTTGTGAAGGGAGAAAAGGCCAGGCAACCTGTTGTCCTGTGGAAAGTCCAGCTCCTGAGCAGTTTGGTTCCGAGCAGCCTCAGCTGGCATGGCAACACAACTGAATGCAGCGGCAAGGCACATGTCCAGGAATTTGCTTTATCCAAAGGGTCATTGGTGTCCATGAGGCTTAGCATGTATTTGAATTCCTTGCAGAATGAAGACCTTCTTGGCTGATCCAAATGAGATCAGTGGCACATCCAGCCAAGCTCACCAGCCTGCTGCCAGTCCTATTGCATCTATGGCACATGCACACACCAGACTTCATGTGCTCTGAGAAGCTCTGCAACCTGTGGCAGGCACTGTGCTCTTCAAAATCCAGCGGTCCAGCCTCTTGCAGATGTTATGCTCAATGCCACAGCACTATTTCTTCCAGCTCTGACTGCCATAGTGTGTTTCTTAGGTGCTGGGCTCACATGGTGATGCCCACTGGAGAACGTTATCATGCCATCACCTAGAAGAGCACACTCAGTAATCAGATGACATTACTCCAGCCAAGGTTTGGTTTTGTCTGAAATGACTGATTAATGCCTGTTGCTGTGTGGGGTGAGGGGAGCTATAGCAAAACTCAGGGTGGTCCATGCTCTCACATGAGCCTTGCCCCTTCTCTTTGCAGGTTACATCCAAGCCTGCAGAGGACTGATGATCTCTGCTGTCTGTCTGGGTTTCTTTGGATCCATTTTTGGACTGGTTGGGATGAAGTGCACAAAAATCGGCGGCTCTGATCAAAATAAAGCAAGAATAGCTTGTTTAGCTGGACTGATTTTCATACTGTGTGGTAAATATACCTTACTTCTCTAAGTTTGTGTCTTTGGAGTCATACCAGAGCTTTGCACACACGGTTCTACGTCACTTCACTGGCTTCAGGGTCAGGCCCAAAGCTTCTCTGCCCGTTCCACTGAATGGTTTGTCTTATGCTTTACAGGGCTGTGCTCCATGACTGGTTGTTCCCTGTATGCACACAGGATTACGTCTGAGTTCTTTGATCCATCTTTTGTTGCACAAAAGTAAGTACTTTCCTATACCCATAAATCTTTCAAAAAAGTATACCTTAAGTTTTGTGCGGCACGCCAGAACCTATTTATACAGGAAACAAATGTTTCTTCTGTTGGGCAGAAAAGGAAGTGGGCTGCAGTTTATTTGATCATATTTTCCAACTGTAGTAATTGCTGAAATGTAATGAGCTAACTCCTCTCTGTAGAGTGGTGGGTCCGTAGTCTTTGTGTCTAGGCTTATCACAACTTGGTGGGGCTCTGCAGCACTTATTCCAGAGTCAATTGTGCTAACTGGAGTAAGCTTATGTTGATGTCAAAGATGCAGAAAAGGCAGTTCACATGACAGGTGCATAATTCAATAGGAAAAGAAGAAAATATTTATTTAAGCTTTTGATAGAAGATGGTTTCCATAACAGTGTTGAGCACTGCACCATCTTAATTCCATTTGAAGGGATTTTTTTTCTGACGGATTTTCAAATCCAGATGGCTAAAATTTGGATCATAAAATCATAGAATGGTTTGGGTTGGAAGGGACCTTAAAGCCCATCCTGTTCCAACCCCGGCTGTGGGCAGGGCTGCCACCCCCTGGCTTAGGCTGCCCAGAGCCCATCCAATCTGGCCTTGAGCACCTCCAGGGATGGGGCATCCACAGCTTCTCTGGGCAGCTGTGCCAGTGCCTCACTGCCCTCCGAGTGAAGAATTTCCTCCTAACATCTAATCTAAATCTCCCCTCTTTAAATTTAAAACCTCTCCCCCTTGTCCTGTTGCTATCTACCTGAGTAAAAGAGTCGATCTCCCTCTTGTTTATAAGCTCCCTTTAGGTACTGAAAGGCTGCAGTGAGGTCTCTCTGGGGCCTTCTTTTCTCCAGGCTGAATTATAAACCTTTTCAAAACCCATGATCATACAAGACTAGTGTCAATATTTTGACTATACATGTAATTAAACCTAAAGAGCTATGTGTTTCTTGAACCGTATAATCTATACCAGAAATAATGATCCATAAAGACTCTTCTTAAAGCTGTGAATGCTCAGAACTTTCAAAGGCAGCAGTTCATTCATGAACCGATGTTTGAATTTTGGAAGCACGTTCTATCCACCAAGTTTGAAAACATTGGCTGTAAATTACAGCATCATAGGCTTTCATGCTGTGGCTTCTTATGTAATGTAAACTTATCTTTAAAGACAAGATTTTCAAAACTTTCTTTATGTTGATTCCAGAATATGGCAGGCATTGGGTATAAATTTCCTTGAGATCCAAGTAACGTATCCTGAGCCTTTCCCTTTCTTTCTGATGGAAAGAAGGCAGTTGAACTGACTAAATACCCTTAGTTGGAACCACATTTGCAGTAGGGCTGACGCTACTTCTATCTTCTTGAAAACAATTTCATAATAGTTTCCCCCACAGTTCTGGTATAGTTTCAGCTTGTTTGATATGTTAAGGACTGGATCCAAAGGCCACCAAAAGCTTCAAGGATGTGAGCTACTGTGAAGAAAATGGAGTCTGGCTATGCAGCCAGAAGTTAATTATTCATCAGGCTTACTGTTTTCAGTGAAAAATACCTTGGCTGTTGCCAGAATTCCCTTTCCTTCATTGTGTTCCTGCCCTGTTTTGTGGGGAAGAAAGCAGGCAGACCTCATGGCAGAGTTTTACTGCAAACAAATGAGAAAATAAAGGTCATAAAACATCTTTTGCAGAAATTACATTTTTCTTGAAAATAAATAGCATAGCACAACTGCCAGCACACGTAATTGCAACTGCAAAGAAAACAATGGAGAGGGAAATTGTAATTGGATTTGCACATGGTGTGCGTGTGGTGTAGCTCATGCAGTGATCTTATGTCAGATTAAGATAAAGGTGGCATTTGACTCATTTCTCTCTAAATCAATATAAAATATGTAGGAGCAATTTATTTTGCTGCCTTCTGGGAACTCTTACTTTGATATACCTTGCAGAAGCATTGAATATGCCTTGCTAGTATACTGTGGGAATTTGGCTTTGGCTCTTCACTGAGAGAGGATGCTGCCTTGGTTTCAGCCATTCACTGTTTGCTGCACATTTTCTTCGGTAGTTATTCTGATGGTGTCCAAGAGAGGCTCGAGATACCGTTAGTGGAAAATGAATGTCTTGGGATATTTAGCATCGTTTCGGCTGCCAGAATTTACCTCTTTGCATGGCAAAGAGGTGCACAGCAAGGGCATGGCAAAGAGGTGCCATGAATGCGTACGTGTGCAGGAGGAATCAGAGAGCTGCCCAAAGCTGGAGCCCAAGAGACTTCTGGTTTGAATATGTGTGGACACCCTAAATTTGATTTTCTAATTTGAATTTCTGGGACACCCTAAAGCCAGACTTACTTAGAAAGAAGTCTTACGCAGGATTTTATGTTCTAACACAATAGTTTGCATTATGGATGTAACACAGCTCCAGAAGTGTTGTTTGAGCTCACAAAATAACATAGAGACTTGGTGACAGTGCAGGACACTTTGGTGCTGGATTTCATTTATCATCAGACATGACTAGCAGAAAAAACATCCATGCATCTCTCTGATGCGCTGCCTTGCTAATGTTACTTCCAGAGCTTATCTTTGGAAACTGTTTTGTCGCTTTACTACTTCCAATGAAAGCTTTTCTAGCCTTCATCCTTTTTGTCCCTTGCCACAATTTGAACTCATTATCATCATCATTCTTCCTGATGAATGGGGTGAGTTTATCCAAATGAGCTGATTGACTTCCCTTTTTTCTAGAGAATTGTTTCCCCTCAGCCTTTTCTGTGGATTGGTGATGTGCAGTTCACACAGGCCCTCTTTGCACTGTCCTGCTGTCACATTGCTTTGAACCTGCTTATCATTTTCCATAAACTGTAAGAAGTAGTCATTTAAAATCTGTATATCCATTGGGTAGTTGTGTTGATTTGCTGCGTGGTTACATTTGTTTGTTTCATGGTCCTAACATATCTAACAACCAGGATGTTTTCTTCACTGACATTAATACTTACTTTGTCCCAGTGAATTCTGCCTCTTTGAATTATAGTAAAATACCTGCTCTCAACCTGCTGGGTGAGTGTAGCTGGAGGTGGTTGTAATTGGTGGGGGCTGTGTGAGGCCACAGACTTCGGAGCGTTGCTACTTTGGGTCTTATAGGCAATAATTGTAGGAACAGAAGACTATGTTTCTTGTAAGGTTTTTAATGATAAAGAGAGAAGGGAAAAATAAGGGATGCAGAGACTTCTTCTCCTCTTATTAGTATTTTTTTTTTCAAGAGGCATCAAAGTACAGGATGTTTTTAATCCGATACATATTGGATTTTGGAAGGTGGGGTAGGATTGGCTTCTCAACTGTTAAAAAAACCTGGATTGGATAAAATCCAGGGAGGCATACGCAGGTTGATATGCAATTGAAAATTCCTTGTAAGCACCAGTGTATATCGAAAAGTCTTTTATCTATGTGAAGACGTTAAGGAAGGACCAATTAGGCCAGCTCTGTAACTCAATTAACATGGCATACGGCCATCACCCAGGAACGGTCCATACATGCCAACTGCTTATGCATGTTATAATAAAATGTTGCTTAAAAAGTACAAACAGTCCCAAGATCAAAGGCTGGGCTCTATGCCTTCAACTTCCCAACTGTCAGGAAAAAGGCAGGCCACCTTTTTCTACCCAATTAAACCCAATTTAATCTTGATCTCTGTTCACCTGAGGAGCTGCAAGAGAGGTGGCAACTGGTCACCCTGTATGGCTTACATGAGTCTCAGGCCAGTAGTTTATGCTGAAAATGAAGTAGTGTTTCCCATGTTTTAGGCAAATGGTCTGGCAGTGGAGTTGTTACAGCAGCAGCCTTCCTGGGTCTGGGTCCAGCTGTGTCCTTCAGCACCCAGTGCGCTGCACTGGTTTCTGAGGGGATCCCAGCTGCACGCCACGTACTGCGCTGTGTGTGGAGGCATCCTCACATGGGGCTCACACTGTGCCACTTCCCATCTGTGCTCATTGCTTTGATCCACCTCTGGAGCACACTGAAAAAGGCACTCGAGGCTGTGATTCAGCAGACGTACTTTGGAGTCAAGTGCATATTTCTTGCATGCTGACTGTAATGAGATCCTGAGTAATGAACTCTGATGTAGATATCTGCTTTCAATTAGAGAACTCCCAGACCTTGAACAGACAGAAATCTGCTCAGTCGTCTGAAAACTGTTGCACAGGGGTGAAAACATCAGTATAATTAGAATTAAAACTTTATATGAACACGTATCTCGTAGTAGTGGAGTCACTGTCCCTGGAGATGGTCAAGAACCATGTGGATGTGGCACTGAGGGACGTGCTTAGTAGGCATGGTGGGGATGTGCTGACGATCGGACTTGATGACCTTAGAAGTCTGTTTTAACCTCAGTGATTTTAGGAATCTATGATTGCACCTGCCTATTGTATGTATGTATACAAACTTCATGTCTACTCAGTCCAAAGCATGGATATGGAAAGGGGGAAATGCTGAGAGCTGGAGGGGAGCATTAAGGAGAGCTGTAGGCAGTTACTCAAGTAATGGGGCTGAACAGCCTCAGAAGAGGATTCACTGAAAGCTGCAGTCTGGACTGGGAGTCAGTGGGAACAAACCTGCAGTGTTTCAAGCAAGTGGGAGCTGTGCAATGTAAAAGGGTCAAAGAATCAGAGCCCCTCGGCCATCAGTCCTGAGGAGAGCTGGGAGGCGAGGTGACCCTGCTGGCTGCACGAGGCAGAGCCATGGCAGTAGTGTGCCATGGGACAGGTCTGCCTCATGTGTAAAGGGGAAGTAACGGAAAGAACTTAGCTGAGCATCACAGCTGCTGACTTTGCAATGAAGAATGTCTGTCAACTGAAAAAATATATATCAAGAAAAAGAAATCAGTTTTTCTACTCTGAAAAAAAAAAAGTTAATTCTGTCTTTGTTAAACACGTTTATTAATTCCTGTAGGTATGAATTAGGAGCAGCTTTATTCATTGGATGGGCTGGAGCTTCACTCTGCATCATTGGTGGCAGTATATTCTGCTTTTCAATAGCTGAGAACAGTAAATCTCCAAGGTAAAACGCAAGTTGCACTTACTGAAATAAATCAATATAGCACCTTTGAACCTGCTGTATGTATGCAGTTTGATTACTTATCAGAAACACTTTGCCGTGAGGTCAGAAAAGGATTGTGTGCTTGAAGGAAAATAATGGGATTTTAGGATAATTTTCTTTCCATCATTCATCTAATTAATGTAATTAAGAAAAGCTACTTTCTCAGTACAAATGCTTGTGTTGTAAATACTTGATACATTTGCTACAGCTGAAAAAGATGTGTGCAGTGGTAGAGAAGTGTTCAGGTGCCCTTACATGAACTGTCAAGTTTCTTTAATCCCAAATAATCAGATAAAAAGGGAGCGAGCTGGGAGAAGAGGGATAGTAGTGAAGAGGCACAGCTGGAGGAGTTACTGCTCACCTAGAGGCTGCTACAGCCTCAGTGTTTCATCTGGTCCAGCACCAGTTTACTTGGCTGTGAATGAGGAATACCAGTCTATATAAAGGAGAATTACAGGGAAACGCTGGAGGGGAAACTGTGAATGAGGGTGCACAGGGGAGGGAGGTGTCCCCTGCCTCCAGCAGGAGGAGCTTCACATTGCCATTCATTTCTTCTAGCTTTATAGCACTACAGTGCTTGGTAAGAGATGCTACCTGTCTGTGAGATGATGAGTAAATGGCTGATCCTCTTCTCTTTTCAGGAGAGCATATGCATATAATGGAGCCGCATCTGTGATGTCGTCTCGTACAAAGATTCACAACAGTGTCCCAGACAAAACCTCACCAAAGCACTTTGACAAGAACGCTTATGTTTAAGTGTACTTTTCTAAGATCCAAAGCCAGTTTTCAAAATGAGTTTGTATGTGTCATTCAGGGTGATTTCCCCCCCACCTCCCCAAACCACAATGGAATTACCACTAAGACAATGAATTTGTAAGGTATTATCTTGCAGCTTTTTCCACGTTGATGTAAATTTTATTATATTTTAAGATTGATGTTTGTATTGTAAAGTTTATACCTGCAAATCATGCATTGATGCTGCTTTCTAAAAAAAATAAAGAGGGTATTTACAGATGCAGTCTGTCAGTTGCTTTGGGAATAGCATTGCGCACACTGTATTTACTGTGGTGCATCACTGCAGCCGATTCTCAGATGGGTTCAGCGCGGGACAAACGGTCATATTCTGTGCAGGTTAATATGTAAAATGTCCCACCACCCATCAGCAGTGACGTTGGAATTGCAAAGGACATTGTAACTCCGTTGCCAGGCAATGACAGTCAATGGGAATGTGCAGGCTCTTATCTCCTTACAATATTGCCAGGGGTGTGAGAAAGTAAAAGTCACTTCAGTGCCACAGGAATAAGAGCAAGAGCCTGGGTAAAGTGGAAATAAGCACGTAATCTGAGGAGCCGGGAGCAGCACAGTCTAATCAGGTACTAAGGAGAGTCAGGGCAGGATGTTACGAAAACAGTTACTGGAGAGGGACTCACAGGGCACAAGGTGAAGGCACATGTGATGGTGAGCACCTGTGCATGGCGGGGAGAAAAATGGAGAGAAGCTGCAGCCTTTGAGCATTCAGTGGCATGCAAGACAAGCCTCAGAGATGGCTCCTACATGCTGCACTTGTTCCATCCCTCTGGATTCCTGTCCCACGCAGCACTCATCTGGCTGTTGGCATGTCACTTTCAGTCCCTTCTTTTAGAATCAGAATCACAGAATATCCTGAGCTGGAAGAGACTACAAGGATCATTGATTCCAGCTCCCGGCTCCACACAGGATCGCCCAAAATCCAAACCCTATGTCTGAGAGTTGCGTCCAAATTCTTCCATGAACTCTGGCACTGGAGGCAGTGCCCACAGCCCTGTGCATCCTGTTCCATGCCCACTGCTCTGTGGTCCCTAACCCGCAGCCACCCCTCCCCTGACACAGCTCCATGCCGTTCCCTCGGGCCCTGTGGCTGTCACAGAGAGC